>RJWM01014426.1:0-50555 GCA_004363535.1 Dasyprocta punctata
TTTTTTTTTTTTTTTAATTTCTGTGGTGCTAAGGATTGAGCCCAGGGCCCTGTGAATGAGAGTCAAGTGCTCTATCACTGAGCTACACTTCGGTCTTTGCCATTTTCATACAGCAGAATTTTTTAATTTCTGTTGGACACCGCTACGAAGCAGTTCTGAGCAGGATTTAAAATTTACTAATTGGAGCCGGGCGTGGTGGTGCACACCTTTAATCCCAGCACTCGGGAGGCTGAGGTGGGCGGAGCGTTGTGAGTTCGAGGCCGGCTTGGGCTACAACGCGAGCGTAAGGCCAGCCTGAGCTACACAGCGTGACCCTGCCTCAAAAAACCAGGGCCGGGAGTTTGGCTCAGTGCCTTAAGCGCCTGCCCTGGCAGGCGCGAGGTTGTGAGTTCAATCCCTGGTGCTGCCAAAAAAAAAAAGAAAAAAAAATTTACTAATTGGCATTTTATTTATCTGCGAGCCTGTCCTAGGCCTAGGCCCCTTGCCTGGCAATGGGAGCTGATTCATAGTAAGGAAATTCTATGAATCACTGGTCCTGACTGAGGCCTATAGTGGCCAATGAGGTCAGAGATACTTCAAAAGGCAAGGTAAAAAAGGTCGCAGCTGAGGACATACTGGCTCCATAATCAATTATGTTAATAGAGACTGCCCTGCAAGCATCTTACTCTGCAGGGCATCACAGTCCCATCACAAAGGCCATTTTGGAGATAACATAGTTCTCCATTCCTGGCATTCCTTCCTCCTTGGAGATGTCCTTAAAGTAACTCCTGAGTCCTGCTCAGTTCCAGCACCACCCTCAGCACCTCCCTCAGTATCCCCTCTCTTTGTCTATTTGAAAATATATACGGGTGATCCAGAAAAACTCTTTTGTCTTAGCCCTCATGATAGCTGCAGAGTCAAGAACTCTGCAGGGGCTTTGAACCTCCTGGAACCCTAAAATCATACAACTTGTCTCATTTATTTAAGCCCTCGTGGTACACTCGTTCGGAAGATTGGGGATCTAGGTTGGGTCCCCGATAAATTTCTATGAAGTTGAGCTGATGTATTATTTTCTTCTTGAATGATGCCTTTGGTGTTATCTAAAAAATCACTGCTAAATCCTAAGCTGTGTGGGTTCTTCCTTCATTACCTTCTAGGAGTTTAAGAGTTTTGCACTTCACATTTAGGTCTATGATCCACTTGGTGTTAATTTCCAAGAAGGACTTAGGTTTGCTTCTAGATTTTTTTACATGTAGATGTTGAGTTATTTAAGCACCGTTTTGTTGGAAAGCACCATCTTTGCTCCACTGTGTGCCTTTGCTCCTTCATCAGAGATCAGCCGACCATATCTATGAGGGTCTACTAGGGGCTATTTTCTTCCACTGATGTATTTTCTGCTTTTACCTACATCACAACAGAGGACCTGTCTGCTTGTACTAAGCTGCTCATCCCAGATCTCCTCCTATACTGGGTCTTCCCTGGGGGTCCCTCACCTCCATTCTCAGCAGTTTATATCCAGGGTGGCTTCTGGTCCTCCAGGCAGGCAGGTACTCAACACGTTTGCCTCTGCTCGGGATACGCTGGTGGCCATTTGTCTGCCACTTCTACTCTTGCTGTACTTTCCTCTTCCAGTCCAAACACCACCCCCGTCAAGACTTCACGTGAGTTCCATTTCTGTTTTCTGATGACCACGAACAAGAGGCTGTTAGCTGATTTTTCCTGTTTTGCAGCGAAGACTGGCCAAGGCACAGAGAAGCATATGGGAGACAAAGACGTGAGCCTAAATCTCCTGACCCCCGACCAGGGCCATTCCACTGTCCCCATTTCCCTTTACACCCAGGGTAGCTTTCCTTCCAATGGCCCTCTCCTTTCCACCAAATTGGTTTCATGTCCTAAAGCTCTGTAGCCAGCTTACAAGAGGCCCAGAAGCTCCTGCCACAGTCCTATTGGCCTTGTGGTACACACTGCGTCCTGTGCCAATCCCTGAGGCTCCAACGCCACCTCTGTTCATTTATGCAAGGGACTGACACGAGGGTACAGAGGACACGTAGGCCACCAAGGGACTAGGATACCATGCGGACCCTCTTGGGACCACTCCAGACCTGTGCTTGCTTTACGAGCCAACTGTCCAAAGCATTTTGTTCTTCAGAGAACAAAACTGAATCTGCTCTACCCGGAAGTGCCTTCAGCATAGCCCTGTGCCTGTTTTGTCCTTAGTTTATTGTAGGTTAGGAGGTACCAAGAAGAGGACACAGCAACACTGAATGACAGTGAATCTTGACATGAAGCCTTGTCCCTTTAATCAACAGTGGCTGGGTCGCCTGTCTTGTCACTAGGAATCAGCGTTGTTCACCACAACATGTTAGTCTATCAATACACAGAAAGGTAATGTTCAAACGATTACTTGCCCCTTCATCCACAAAGGACAGGTGATGGAATCTGACAGGAAACCCCAGCATATCCCCAAAATGCTGTATATCAACCCACAGATGACTGAGACACAAAGTGACAGGGGCTGGCAGCCTTCTACTTGGCAAGTGACGATATTCAGCTGACAGTCAGCATTTCTGCTAATAGCTAAATACCAAGCAATTTGATGTATGCCAGGGAAGAGAATGTCTTTTCTTGATCCAGTCAACGTTTTTTTTAAAAATTACAGCACAGGATTATTTATCATGAGTTGATTTTATAAGGGGAGTTCTACAATATATAAAAATGTGCTAGTATGAAATGGATTTTTCTTTTATAAAAGGTAAATGCTGCCTGAGATGGATTCCCTATCTCACTGGGACACCCAGGCATCCACACTAAGCTGATTAGTTCTGGGCAAAAGAAGAAAAACAAATAGGAGTCTGAAGGTCACCCTTGTCTGTCTTTGCTTAAAAATCCAACTCCCTATAAGCCCTCCTGTGCCTTCGTCCTCCACTGTAAGAGTCAGGGTTTGCTCTGGAAAAAGGAAATGCAGTTTCCATGTAAAGGAGGACACTGGAGAGGGTCAGTTGGGCCACACTAAGCATGGAGGCCCTACATGAGAAGACTCAGGGGTCTCTCAGGAAGCAGGAGCACCTGAAAGCGCCCCACAGATCTCAGAGACACTCAGTGACCTGCCTGCTGGATCTGGGTATACCACGGGGTCTTGGGAGTTTCAGGTCAGCCGGAAAGTCTGAGCAGGAGATGTAGTTCGGGGTGACCCATCTCTTTTCAGTCAGAACCTGAGCAGAAGCGCCTCCTCCCGCAAGCACTAGAAGGGTCCTGCCTCAGGCCTGGCTTGGGAGGGCGCTGCAGCCGGTGTCCTCGCCAAGGTTGGTTTGCACCTGATCTCTGACCCGAGAAAACTCGTGGCCCCCTCATATACTCCTAGTTTAAAACCAAATCTTCTGATTATAGCTTTTTAAAATAGAAGACGTGATTTCTGGCCTAAGGTAAATATTGGTATTTTAAAATCAAACGCTTTCACTTCTCCTTCACACGCCCATGTATGGCGCTCCTTGTACTCTGCACCCCGGCCTTGCGCTCCCTACCCCAACCTGCCAGGCCGCTCCCCAGAGCACACTGTGGTCACCGGGCCGCCCCACTGCCCGTTACCTTGGAGGCTGAGAAGCCCAGGTCAGGGTCTACGCCAGGTCAACGGAGAACCGAGACTCCGTGGGGAGGACGGTCGTGGCCACCCAGAGTGAACATGGCCGCCACCCCAATGTCGCTCCCTTCACTTCCGCTCCCTTCACTTCCGCTTCCGGCACAAACGTGGTGGGCCCTTTACGCTTTGGAAAGTGGAGTTGCCTGAGCTTGATTCCTCCTCTGACGTGAAGGTTGACCCGAGAAGTGTGCTTTTATCTCTGAAAGTCTGTTGTGCACACTCTAGCATACTTCCCTACAACAAAAAGCTTTTAAATGTATTATGACAAAAAGGTTTTGTTAATATCTACTGGATTATTCTCCCATGATGTTACAATTATTTAAAAGCATGAATGTGACAAATGGGTAACTGTCACATATGAATGCAAAATGTTATTGAATTGCACCTCTTAATGCGAAGAGTAGAGATGCTTTTCCAACCAGTGCCCTTCTCTCTGTCCAGGAATGAAAATGACCCACTCCACTGAACAGGTTCAGCCTCTGCTAGATTGAAGTTTAATTTTATCGAAGTGTTAGAAAACTTGGCATGAACCTGAAGGGAACATATTCTTGCAGTGTCCCTCTCTTGTGTCTTGAACTCCTATATAATATCTCCCAAATAAGGTGATCTGAAATTAAAAACTATTTTAATGCTTTATCAACTGTCAACTCAACTGAGTTTTTATTCAAGTGTTTTGAAAGCAAAGGATTATGGACCACGTGACTCACAATAGGATTTGTTATCCTGTCATTCTTAATTTCTGGTGTGTTTACCAGAGAGGCTGCTCCCCACTTGTCAAGGGACTGATATTTACCCATGATTCTTTGTCACCTTGTTAAACCTTAGATAATCTGAGGAGGTCGAGTATGCCGAAATGTTATTTTCAGTGCTTTTTAAACAAAATCAATGTTTTATGATAAACCACTTTTACATATAATTATTTTAAATGTATTTTCACTGAAACCTTGAGGTTGCAGATTTAGTTCATTCTATTTACGGTGAATGTCCTCCATGTACCCTAATCCTTCTTGGCAGACTAGTGAACCAAATAAGACACATTTTCTGTCAGAAAATGCCTGACCTACTTTTTCAGTCGAAACAAAATGCTAGCATGCTTTCCCAGGGATATTAAAAAAGAAAACCACTGAGAAATAAATTATAATACACATTTTAGAAGATAAATTATTGAAGGCAATAAAGTCAGGCCTTTAAACATGTAGGTCTAATATAATTAACTGACCCATTTTATAATGTAATAAAAGAAAATGAGACTTAATTTGTAACAACTTAATTAAACATGTAGGTAAATGTTAGGTTACATATTAACTGAACAGAATCGTAAAAGACATGTTTATTGCTTTCAGGTGCTAAACACTAAATAAAAGTCATTCAAAAACCTCTCCATATGTCTATCATAGTGCTAGGGATGGAACCCAGGCCTGGGACATCCAGACAAACACCCTACAACTGAGCTACCTTCCAGCCCTTCCCCCAGTGACTTTGGTAAGCATCAGGATCAAACTGCCTGTGTGTTCAATGAAAAGAGTCCAAATTGTTGCGAATTCATTAGTCCAGTAGCTGACACACTGTCATATTGCTTGTGGGATTATTTAAGTGTTCAACAACAGGAAACGAGGGAAATGAATAAAGAAGCGAGCAGCCTGCAGGACACCGGAAACAGGGTGAGTCCGCCAGCTCACTCTGGGGAGGCAGGCAGGGAGGCACTGAGGCAGCGACATTCATGAGTCACACAGTTATCCGCTGGCCCTTGACTACCGCTGTGGTCCTTCTGTTCTTCGCTTGGGACAAACGGATGAAGGATGAGAGCATTTAACCCAGCTCAGTGAGTCACACTCTCAACTGAGTCAGGCTTTTCATCTTAGTTCCAAAATAGAGAAACAAGTAATTTGTCTGTAACAGTGCTGCTTTTTACTTTAGTACTTTTAACTTTTCTAAAACAATTTTCTACATTTGATTTTCATTTACTTATAGAAATATCCAGATGGCTAAGTTTTTAAAAAACACAAGTTAAAATCTCTCCAAATCCCATCATCCACAGACCACAACCAGACTTTCATATTCACAGATATCACGCGCCCACATTTCTTTAAGACCATGAAATATAAATACTGCTTGTAACCAAATTCTCAGTTTATTATAATAAATGTCTTTCCAAAATAAGAAGTCCAAAATACAGTTCTGCATGGTAACTTGTCATCTGTTCACTGCACCCGAGTCCCCTGGTCTAGCTAATGGTCCTGTTGGGCGTCGACTTTCTGTCCATGCCCTCCTAGCCACCTGACCTCCACACCCAGTCATTTTAGTGTGAGATCATGGCCGCCATCCCTTTTATAGAGACAAGAGAAGGGGCAGCCGCGTCATTTTCCTCCACCTGACCTTATACATGACAGTGGGGTCCAGGTACTTTCCGGAAAGATGGAGAAACCAAGAACCCAAGGCAGGTGAGGGACCAAGACCCTGTCCCCAGCTGGGTAAGCATGCCACACAGCGTGCAATGTCCAGAGGGAGTGAGACCTGCGTCTCGGGGGCATTCATCCACATCACCCAAACTATGCCAGCACGTTCTGATTCCAGACCCATCAGTGGAGCCAAAGACAGAAACGTGGTGAGAAGAAAAGAAAACCTCGGCAACACCTCGGTAGTGAAACGTCTTATTTTTATTGAGAACATCTCAAGTCCTTTGTCTAGGTGCGACAGCGTCTCATGCTCAGCTCCAACTGGCCTCAGCGTGAGAGGAAGCTCATGCAGGCTGTAATGTGTTATATACATAAATATACATACGGAGAACACTGAGGATTGTATCTTAGCAACAAGTTTCTTGGCTGAATTACATTCATATAGTGTCCAAATTCTAAGATCAAATTAAAAGCATATAACCCAAAGCCTGAAAAAGCAAACAGCTTAGGGGCTTTCTCATTAACATTCCGTAGGCTGTGCTTTTAACCACTGTGCTCCCCTTAGGAGGACCTAGCTCCTTCCGTACCGTCCCCCCACTGGTGACCAAGGAAGGGGAGGGTGCTGCCCACACAGGAGGCAGCTTCTACACGAACTGAAAGGGCACGCACTCTCACAGCCAAGTCAGGGTCAGAGCAGAGCCCACGGGTCAGGGGTTTCCCTGCTTCCATTCCCAGCCTCCAGGGAACTCAGGACTCCAGGGCAGACAACGGGGCAGCCCAACCCCCTCCTTGCACGCAGGGAGACCGACTGTCACAGGACACATCAGGGGACAAGGACACAGGGGAGTAACACACACCAGACACAAGTCCTCTGCCCTTTCCACAAATATAATTTGGGGGTGATCTAAAGGGGATTTTTAATTTCACACAATTTACAGATAGGCAAGTCAGCTAATTTTATTTCTCTTGGATCAGTACTGAGTGTGTAGAGCTGGTATTTCTGATGTAAAGAACCTCAGAAGTACCACGCTGTATTCACCTGTGCGAGGCCAGTGCACAGTACAGCTCTCCCTGGTGGCGGGCACCTCCCTCAGACCTGTCGCCTGCTGGGGACGGTGGCGGTCTGCCTCTCTGCAAAGGGAACTTGGGCTTTGAGGACAAAGTGGTGACTACAATTCCCAAGAAGTCAAAGCTTTATGAGACTTGGGAGTACATATTTAAAAACAATTTCTTTTAATCACAGAGCAATTTCTCAAACAGGAAAGGATGATGGAATATGAAGACTCAGACTCAAATCTGCAGTTTCTGGCATTCTGTGCTGGGGAAGGTGCAGGTGGCCATGGTGGCTGAAGGTGGCCAACGTCCACCAGGCCATCAGCCTTCCCTGGACCCCGACCCCACCTGGGAGAGCCCCAGGTCTACACAGAACATGCCACCTTGACCTCCTCCCAGAGCAGACCTCCCCACCGAGCAAAGCCGTGCCCGAGCCATCCTGCAGGACAGGGTCTTCACAGAAGTAACGCCTTGGAGTTTGCTGACTGGACAGAACTGACCACCCCCACTTGGCAAGATGTCCTCAACACTTCTAAGGTTTTGGTTTTGTTTTGGCTTGGTTTTTCTTCAAAATATCAAGTCCTTGGCCGTGTCTGGTTCTCCGAGAAGCCTCCGAGGTGCAGATCTGGGACGTGGGGCGCAGCCGAGTGCCGACGATGTGATGTGTGACGTTCGGCGCGTCCTGACTGCTCTCACACGGGAGGCCCTGCTTCTTCTTACTGCAGCTGAGCTATCTCTGTGGTACTGCCCTGCCAGCAGGGGGAGGGAACACGCTGCCCTCTGGTCCCCAGGCCACCTTCCTCCCTCTCTCCACAGCCCAGGCCCTGAGCTTGTGGGATATTTGCTTCTGGGGTGGGGGTCAACCATGCAACTTTCTGCTACAACCTGACAGAAGGAACAGCCAGGCATACTGAGTGGTGTTGTTTTTATGTATACGGAACATATTGCACTGAACTTTATACCCAAAACCCACAAATTTCTCAAAAACTAAGTCCATTTCCCAATCCCCACTACAAAAAAATAATTTATAGAGCCAGGAGTAGAAGTTTTTCTGAGTGTACTCAGGAGGGCAGCAGTACCACCAGGCATCTTCCCACGGGTGCAAAGAAAACCCTGCTCCATCTGACCTGAATGAGACTGCACGGTGGTGCATGGGGCCAGGACCCTGCCAGCCAGGGGCCACCACCCCAACTGCTTGCCCTGGACCTGGACGTGTGCGGACCGGGCCCGACCTCGAGGCACACAGGTCCCACCAAGCTGCCGCTGCCCCCACAGGCCCAGGGAGTGCTGAGAACCCCGGGCTACTGTCGTGTGGTCTCCAGATGTCTGAGTGCAGCTTGGTGCCACAGGCATCAGTGCTCTGCTGGTGGCCGCGGCGGTTATGCCGTGGGGTGGGGTCTGCAACTCTCTGCTCCTGGCCCCCAACCTCCCCTCCCATGACCCCTGGAGCGTGGACAGCGCTGAGCCGGTGGCGGCGCACGCACCTCTCCTGGCTCCTCTAACCCTGAGTGGAAGCTACAAGGCACCTGCTCCAAATTCCCCAGCACAGGTCCAGGTGGCCACACCAGGCTCCATCCGCCGGGCTGTCCTGTGCACTGGGGTGCTGAGCCACGTCCTCAGGCCCCCTCCAGACGCCAGCAGCACCTGAGCTCTGCCTCATGACATCAACGCCTGGACGGCACCTTGCCAGCATCACACCATCTAGCCAGCTCCAGCCAGCGTGCTTTTTAGTTTTCAAATATGTCTTTGATAAAGCTAAAGAGAGTAACTTAAAAACACGCCTTCTGCAGCATGCTCCGAGCATGAGAGCCTGCCAGGCGATTCCAGGCCCGTCCTGGGCATTCTTGGGCTGTTGTCCTTCCCATATGCAGGTCCTCAGGAGGGGTGAAGTTCAGAGCCAGGGCCTGGTGACAACGCCAGCAAAGGAGTGGCCAGGTGGGGCCTCTGGATGTGTCTTATCTGGGATGATTTGGAAGTGAAGCAAGTTCCCATGATCTGGTCCCACTGGAGCACGGGGGCCCCTAGGGGGCTGCGGCAGCAGCCATGGCATCACCCGGGGGCCCCAGCCTGTGCCTCGGGGGCACGTGACAGCATGCCAGTGTGGACAGGGGCATTAAAACCTACTGTGTGCAATTAATAGTGAAGAACGCAGGGCCAGGCCTGCGCCGGACGTGCGTGCCAATCCCAAGTGCTCCGTGCCCTACCTCCACCTTCTTATCCTACTCCATGTAGAAATCTTCTTGCAATTAAAATAATGTGGCATAAAGTGACCTGACATAATTACTTATTTTATAAACCACATTCCTAACTCTGAATAAATTATTTATTCAAGAATTTCACACAAAGTAGTTTCTATTTTCCTAAACTTAAGGAAGCCCTACTCAGTAGAACTCAATGTCTAACGTAAACTGAGGTTGGAAGCAGTCACCGGGTAACGGCAGGGGAGCGTGGGGCCGGGGACAGCTGGCGGCGGTGCCAGGCCCACCTCCCTGTGCCCACCCACACACCCCGGTTCAGAGTGAGATGCCCTGCACCCCACGTGCCCCTGCGCCTGCCCAGGTGTGGGCCCCGGGGCCCCCACGCGCCCCCAGTGTGCGCCTGTCCAGTTCGGGTGCGAGGCTCGGGGGACAGTGCCAGGAGCCCACCAGGGTCAGGGCGCGAGCGAGAACTGGTCCTGCTCCGTGGGCTTCTCCACCCAGGCGCCCAGGCCTGCCTTGACGAAGGCGGTGAACAGGCGGGCCTTGGCGGCCTGGTACTCCCGCGCCGCCAGCTTGGACTCGTGGTACGTGGTGGGCTTGGCGATCCTGCTGCGCTGCCAGTGTGGGGGGACCTGCAAGAGGACAGCGGTAAGTGGGGGAGTGCGGCTGCCGGGACAGCGACAGGAAACACACCCAGGGTGATGCCGAAATGGCGATTAACACTGCACTGGTGTGGGGGGGCACCCCAGAAGAAGCGCCTTCCCGCCCACAGGGAGTGGCACCCCAAGGCAGTCTGGGTGGCCATCCTGGAGCTCGGCCATCACTGCCAGGAGCAGCTCAGGCGCAGACAGGGCTGCAGACCTCGGGCCTGGGGCGGGATCCTGGGAAACCACAGGTGCTCACACTGCCTGAAGCACAGGTCTCCGTGCAGACCCCGAGGCCACCTCGGCAGGGACAGGACAATTTCTACTCAAGTCTGCACACCATGCTCCCTGCTGGCCTCCATTAAGTACAGCCACAAACATGACTTAAGAATGATTGTGAGCTGACCCCGCCTGACTTGCTCTGTAAGGTTTTATTTGGGGAAAAGGGGGTCTGCAGCTAAAACCAAAGTTTTAAAGCCCCGGATGGAGGGCTTAGCAGAACCCTGGGGACCGTGCTGAGGCTGGGGGGCATCTTGTCCTTTCTTCACGTTGTCGCCATCCAAGTGGCAGAGCCGCTTCTTCCCTGCTCCGGGCTGGCTCCTGGGTGTCGCTGAGGGACATGCTGACGGCTTCGTCCCCAGCCAATGGCACTAGCAGGACAGGGTGGTGCGGGAGACAGGGGCCCTAAAAGGGGACACTGAGGCCCAGCCCTTCCTCCTTCACCTCACTTCTCACCACGCACAAAGGTGAGCAGCTCTGCTCACTGCACGCTCCCTGCCATGGCGTCCGCCTCGCCCCATCCTGGCAGTGATGGCTGCGCCCTGCTCAGAGCACTGGGGCGAGGCGGCCATGGGCTGAAGCCTCTGAGACGGAGCTGAAACAAACCTCCCTCCTCCCAGGTGGAAAGCTGAGGGACTCGGAAGTCGGTGCTGAGGAGTGGGGGCTGCTGCCATGACTGTGTCCAACGCCATGGCTCAAAAGCCTCTGGCACTGGTCTGTAAGAAATCTGGGAAAGGATGCACAGCAGGGGAAAGAGACCCCAAAGTGAAGCTTAGTGGGTGACTCTGGTCCGGCCCAGAAGGAGGAGGCTGACAGAAACACAGATAGCAAAGGATGCGCTGACGTTTCAGATGGAAACGAGAACGCTACTGGGAACCACACTGCAGGTCACTGGTGTCACACTTTGGCAAAGAAGTTGTTTAGATTTTGCCCATGCCCTGGGATACTGTGGGAGACACATTTAGAGGTGACAGACTAGTCCACTGGACAGAGGAAAGTTCAATGCAGCACAATGTTCAGGTTGTGGCCTGGGTACTACTGGTTGCTTCTATTTGGATTTGCAGTGAGAATCAGGAGGAAAAAGCAGAGCAGAAAAATCTGAAAAACTTGCCGTTCAGGCATAAAACAAATTTGTTTAAAGGTACAGCTGAGGAGGGTACAGTTGCTAGAGAGTAACAGCATGAAAAAAGGTAAGTGCTGGGCACAGTGGTACACCCCTAGATGACCAACTACTGAGGATCTCAAGTTTGAAGTCGGCCTAGGCAATTTAGTGAGATGTCTCATACTAAAATTTTAAAAAGGGCTGGGGATGCAGCTCAGTGGTAAAACAACTCACTTAGCATGTACAAGGGCCTAGTTCAAATCCCGGTACAAAATAAATTTTTAAAAAGTCAAGTACTTTGCTGTTGCTCTGGGACAACAGGAAAGATGTCTTCAGGGTAATGGGAAGAGAGCCCCAGAGCACCTGCTCACACTTGGTGACCCAGGGAAGTTTTTCCAGGATTACATTTCCCCAAGTTCAGCCAGTCAGGCACTCAGAACCCGCTGAAGCCATGATCCAAGAGGGCTTGGCTGCTGCTCAAGACAGCAGCAGACTGTGATGCTGCCTACTTGGTGCAGGTTCTGCAGGCATGCAGAACATAACTTAAGAGGTCACAGAGGAGCTCAGAGGAAGGCCTGGAGGATTAGGCAGTGTGCAGCACTGTCAGACAGAGGCCCTGTGGTAGCCCTGGGCAATGTGCGTAGCTGTGAGTAATCCCAAAGTTGCAATGGAAACCCCAGGAAACTGGAGATGCCAGGGACACAGGATGTCTTCCAGAGAAGCTGCAGGCAGCAAGCAGAGCCAGCCCAAGAGAAAAGTTATGTGGGCTGCAGCTAGCAAAGCCGTAATATCACCATCACTTTTCCTACTCCTGCACCCGGAGTTACAGGAGTTCGTGTTTGCCCTGTTGAGCTTCAGTCTTGCTACGGTCTGATCCTTCCCTTCTATGCTCCCATTCTTCCTTTTTGGAGTTGCAGTGTTTCCTCTATACCTGTCCCACTACTGTGTGCTACAACTATGTACCCTTCTTTCTGATTTTCATGCGCACTCACAGCTCAGAGTTTGCCTTGAATCTCAGAGGAGACTCTGAACTTGGACTTTGAAGCAGTGCTGGAACAGTTAAGACTTTGGGAACTCTTGAACATGGACTAAATGTATTCTGCATTGTGAGATGGACATGAGCTTTTAGGGGCCAAGGGAGTCACGTTATAGTTTGGATCTTAAACACTCCCCAAAGGCCCATCTGTTAGAGGTTTATTACCCAGCTGTTACGGGAGCTGGAGAAAGCGTTAGCAGGTGGAGCCTTGCGGAAGAAAGGAAGGTCACTGGGGGCACGGCCTTGAAGGAGATGTTGGGACCTTGGCTCCTTTCCCTCCCTTTGCTTCACCACCCCCTCCCTGCTGTGATGGCGGCCTCACCACAGGATCAGAAGCGATGGATGACCATGGATCAAACCTTGAAACCATGAGCCAAGAGAAACCTTTCCTCCTTGAAGTTGATTTTTTAAGGTACTTTGTCATAGTGATGAAAAGCTGATGGTCACACTCCCGCAGCAGAACTGGATAGTGGGGCTAGGATTCCGTGGTAGGGAAGGAGGAAGCTGCCATCAAGACAGCTTTTACACTTGCAAAGCCAGGGCCCCATGTTTAAACTAAAAACAATCTTAAGAAACAAAGAGGTTTTCAGATGATCTTTTAAGGAGGCTGCGTGTGATGACATGGTGATGGAGACCACAGGAGGAACAGGAGGGATGAAGACGGACACGCTGTGGGGAGGTGAGCCGGCACAGCGCCGGGGAGGGCACCTCAGTACCTTGCCGTGCACACGCATCCAGCGACAGTACAATGCGTGCTTACACAGGCGCGACGCGCGGCCCAGCTCGTCCTTCCCTGTCGTGGCATTGATGACCTCAATGGTGGTGTCGCCCACTGTCCAGTTGACACTGAAGTTGGGCGCCTTCCCTGGCTGCCGTGCCTCTGCATTGCTGATTCCTGAAACGGAGCAGACACAGACACAACATGAAGCCATGTCCACACCAGGGAGGGTATGCCCAGAACACAGGGTTAAACATGGCCACAGACTGTGTACTAGCAGAGTCCCTCTCTTAATATGTGTACTTACTTAAAAGCTAATTGATTACTGAAGCAGAAACAATAATGTGAAATTTTTAACATGTGTAAACATAAATGTATGACAACAGTACCACAGAGGCAGGGGAGGGGAAGTGAGAGTATGAATCATAAGGTTCTTACACTAGAAGTGAAGGGTATAAAATCAGGCGAAGAGAGACCACGGTAAGCTCAGGATGGATACCAAACTCTAAAAATCTCTGTTAAATTAACAAGACAGAGTTACAGCTAAAAAGTCAAGAAGGCTCTATTAAAATGGGATCATAAAATACACTCAATCTGAAAATAAAGAGGAAAAGGAAACAATATATGGAACAAACAAAATGTGTTGTAAAATGACAGATTAAAACCTAACAATATCAATTATCACAGCAAGTCCCTCAGAGAAAAGGCAGAGATTGTAATTGATGTGTGTGGAAGTGCCTACAAGAAACATACTTTTAATACAAAATACTTTAAAATAAAAGGACGTTGAAAAGACATACTGTATTATCACTAACAAAACACAGTTGAAGTGGACACCAGATAAAGAAGATTTCAGAAGAAAGACTATTGTAAGAGTGAAAGGTCATTTTCTAACTATAAAGGACATTGACTCATTATAATAGACTAGCAATCCTAAATGTTTATGCATCTAATCACAGAACAGCAAAATACATGAAGTAAAAGCTTTAAAAAATTAGGAGAAACAGATAACATATAATTATATTTAGAGATTTGTAATACCTCTGCCTCATAAATTGACAGACCCAGTGGAAGGTCACTGAGAACACAAAAGACACAGCACAATCAGTGGACTTGGCCTGATATTTACAAACCACTCACTCAGAAATCAACAGAAAGATCTCTTTAACCCTTTTCCCCAAATACTATGGAGCTAAAAAAGCAGGCTTCTAAATAACCCAAGAGACTGGGTATTTTGAAATGAGTGAAAATGAAGACACAGCATATTCAGATTTGTAAATCCTGCAAAAATCATAAAGGAAAATCTCAATAAATAAATAAATAAATAAATAAATAAAATTAAATAAAAAAATAAAAACAACCTTAGCAGGAATAAAAAAAAATTAGACAAAGAGTGAATGAAATATCAAGTAAAAAAAGGAACAATTAAGATCAAAGTAGAAATCATTGAAATATAAAACAGAAAAGGAAAAAAATCAATAAAACCAAATGTTGAGTCTTAGAAATGATTGACAGAATTCACAAACCTCTAGCTAGACTGACAGGAAGAGAATGAGGGAGAGAACAAATCGCTAATGTAAAGAATAAAAAAGGAATCACTAGAGATAAGATAGATATTCAAAATAAGGAAATATGAACACTATTACACCAATACATTTGACAAATTAGGTAAAATAAACAAATTTCTTGAAACACATAGATTACGAAGCTTATTCAATAAAAAAGCCATAAAAGCCTTATATTAATCATAGAAATTTAATTTGTATTTAGATATTTTTTCATAAAGAAAACATCAAGCCCAATGACTTCACTGGTGAATTATGCCACACATTTTTTTTTTTTTTTTTTGCGGCAGCAGGGATTGAACTCACAACTTCGTGCCTGCCAGGGCAGGCGCTTAAGGCACTGAGCTAAACTACCGGCCCTGGTTTTTTGAGGCAGGGTCGCACTATGTAGCTCAGGCTGGCCTTACGCTCCCGTTGTAGCCCAAGCCAGCCTCGAACTCACAACGCTCCACCTACCTCAGCCTCCTGAGTGCTGGGATTAAAGGCATGCACCACCACGCCCGGCTTATGCCACACATTTTAAAAAACATTAATATCAACTCTAAATCAGCTCTTCCAGAAAACCAAACATGAAGAAGTACATCCCAATTCATTTATGCTGATGAAGACAGCCCCAGCATCCCTACAGAGTGCTGTATCACAGATGCAAAAATTCTACCAAAATTCCCTCACCTTGAACTCAGCACTATGTGAAGAGAACAGTACATGCTGACCATTGGAAGGACAGCCCGGGAATGCAGATTGGTTTAGTATTTTTTTAAAAATCAAAGTCACCATATTAACATTTTACAAAATAAACTAAGCACCCATCTCAAAGAAGAAACAAGCATCTTACAAAAATCTAACATCCATTCTTGATTAAATACAGTAGTATCTTGGTTCACAAACCAAATTCTTTCCATGTCTATGGTTGCAAACTGAACTGGATGAGAACTGAATGAAATTCAGTTCAATGAATTAGGTTCAATGTTCAACCTCAGGGGGAAATCTGATTCGGTTCTTGTGACCAGAGTCATGGAAATTCGGTTTGTGACCAGAGTCATGGAAAAAACTAAAAAGTTTGGGGACCCAGGCACAACTGCACCTTTAGCAGAATAAGGGTAGAAGGAATTCCCTCAAACTGATAATGGCATCAATGAAAAACCTATAGCTAATCTCACACTTACTGGTGAAAGACTAGATGCTGTTCCCTGAGTGCACATCCAAGGCCAGGCTGTGTACCCCACCTGACCCCCCAACACGGCCACAGGAGGTCCTACCCAGAGCAGGAGTGAACGACAGCATCTAGACTGCAAAGCAAGACGTTGATAATGGGCCACACGACCACTGATAGTAAAATCCAACGGGATTTACTAAAAAGCTACTAGGACAAACACTACTACAGATTAGCAATGAACAACTGGAAATCTAAATACAAGTATGACATTTAAAGCAGCACCAGGAATATTAAACCCTGAGAGACACACCTGACACAAGCTGCGTAAGATATGTACACTGTCAACTACGAACATTGCTGAGACAAGGGGGTGGAGACATAGATAATGGGGAAACACACTGTTCATCATTGGAAGACTCAAAACCGCGAGTGTGTCGGTTCTCTCCAAACTGACCAACGTACGGCAGTTCCAGTCAGACTCCAAGTGGGTGCCGTGCAGAACTGATAGGCAGATTACAAAGCTATCACGGATCTATGTCTCTGAGGGCCCTCTCTGACTATGACACCCAAAGCCGGACCTGATCTCGTAACTTCCGTGAGGACAGTGATTATGACAGTTCTGTCAGAATTAAACTTGTAGGGTCTACGTAAGGTAGTGGTAAGACAGCTGCCACATAAACTAGAGGTCGGGAGGAAACATTTTTATTTCTTTTATTTGATACAGGATTTATATTCAGAAAATTAAAAAATAGTGATTAAGACTCAGTAACAAGAAGTTAGCTCAATAAAAATGTGCAAAAGTTTTGACACAATTATTGAGGAAGATGTAGGAATGGCAAATTCAAAGCGAAAAGCTAGTTGGCTTCACCAGTGAATAAGGGAAAGCGAATTAAGACACAGACCGGCAGCCTCTGCACAGTTCAGTGGGCGCTATCGTAACTCAGGCCTCCAACCCAGTGGAGACGGTGTGGATGAAGCTCTGACGTGGAGATTCCAACAGGATCATTCTCCACAGCGGCCTTGTGAAAGTCAGTGCTAAGTCACTTTCCTCGTCACTGACACACAGTGCCTGACACCCGAAACTTAAAGGAGAGGTTTACTTTGACTCACAGTCCACCACCGGTCGGCTCCAAGGCAGGACGGTAAGGCAGAGGGGCCTGGCGGAGGGGAGCTGCTCATGGCATGGGGCACAGGAAGCAGAGGTGATGGGAGGAGCCACGGAGGGAAATAAACCTTCCCAGGCCACGCCCCCAGGGATGGACACTCCCAGCCAGACCCCGCCTCCCTACAGCAAGCCAGCTATGAGTTCCAAGGTCCAGTCACCTCCCAAGAGCCTCACCTGTGAGCCCATGAGGCTCCTGGGGGACACCAAGATATAAAAGATAACAGTAGGCAGCTGGAAACCACCTAAATGTCCTCAAACGGAAGAACCCATGGGGCCTTCCCTGCAGCACGCGGCTTAGTGGCCGGGGCGAGCCAATGATGGACACAGAGCCAGTGAGCTGTTCGAGGCTGCGCCCTTTGGAGAACACCCACTTCCTCCAGCTATTTGTTGAGATAAACCCACTTTCCTTTGAAAACACCCTTCCGAGCATCTCTGATGGGACCCTCCCCCAAGCCGGAACTGCTCCTTCTCAGGCTACTGCCAGCGGACAGGGTTGTCTGGGTCTCTACTTTGTGGGTAGAGGGGCGGGGGTCCACATTGATGTGGAGGTGGGGTGAATTTTTGAGCATAATGGGATTGACTCTTTCACGAACAAAGGACTAATGCTTGTGAATGTCATCTTCCTTTGCAATTCCACGACTACTCTATGACAAAAGACCACTGCTGAATGACACTTAAATGCTAGGAGAGCAGCACTGCGCACTAAAACGAAATGGTCAATTAACTACTAAAATAGTAAGACCCTAAAAGTACAGTTTTAAAAAATATTTCAAGCTAAAGAAAGTGCCAGCGTTAGCAAAGATGGAGTGAATAAAGCAAGAAGAGAACAGCTAGCCCTAGGTTCCACTGTGAGCCATATGCTTTTTCTGGGGCAGAAAGCCCCGAGCGGTCACAAGCGAGTTCTCCACAGGCCCCTAGGGCCGCGCACTGGGGCTGACGCTGCCGGGCTGCTCATCCTCCCGGCTGCAGAGCGAGAACTAGGGTAATGAGCCGATCCCAGGGACCGTGCAGAAACCAATAACGGCAGGAGCCAGCCGGCTGGTAATGAGCGTCCCTCAGCTGTCGTAAATTAAGTGTGCTGACTCAGAACTTTTAAAGCAAAAACCCAGAGAAACTGTCAACTGGCCTAAAAACTGACACAATAGAAGAATGAGATGAGCTGGCACTGACATTTCACCCCAGCTTAAAGACACTTTCTAAGCCACTCCCAGCAACAGGGTACCAGGAAGTGAATGCACACATCGCGATCAATAACAGGGAGGGTTACTCCTGTTAAAGAATTATGAGTCCCCTTAGCACACAAGACCAACCTGTGCCGAAGCCAACTCTTAAGGGAAGTTGTGTGCGTGGCACCTGCCAGAGCTGGGCCACTGCCACCGATGTGCGAAGGGAGCCTCGGAGGTCCTGGGGCGACCGGCCGGTTGGGAGCATGCACCTCTGGGACCCATGCCCTGTTCTTTACAAAGGGTGACCTTGAGCTGACAGGAGAAGGGCCCTCCAGCCCATGCTCAGGGCTGATCCCAGGTCCCGGGAACTGGCTGTCCAAGGCTTGAGGCTTCCCACTGAGAAGCACTGGGCACCTTCCTCCGAGACTGCAGGGCTTTGAATGTGCAGGTGCTGCCTCCAGGGAACTGCATGGCCCTCCCCAAACTCTGGAGGGTGCCGGGAGAATGCTGAGCCTCCCACCCTTGGGACGGACACACACACACACGGAACCTGGGCGTGCGTGCCATCCTGACAGAAGTGGCCGGGCTCAGGGCTGGGTCTGGGCTCTGCTGGAGCTCTGGGCAGGGCTGTGAGTGCTGCTGCACCTCCAGCCTCTGCTGAGACGAGGGCGGCGCCAGCCGCTCAGCCCAGCGGGGTCTCCTGGACAGATGTGAAGACATGGCTGAGTGGCTGGAAAGGCACGCCCGTGCCCTGGAAATGAGGTGGAGATGGTGTCCAACAGAGCGTGACAACTGTCACTTAAATGTTTTAAAGGTGTTGTCAATAAAACAGGTAACCCTACCTCACTGTTAAAGTCACTTCCCACAGAAGAATTTTTAAAAGCCAAAGTCATGTTCCAAGGCCACCCGAATGCCGCCTGGACTCACGCGGATTCTGCCACCTACACTGCCTTGTCACTCTGTGCTTTGTGATAACGCTGGCATCAAAACCACCACTACAGAGAGCCTGGCCCATGGAGCCCGGAGCAGCTGGCCTGTCACTCAGGCCCCGCAGCCACCACACACGTGGGGACGGTCGCCACCAGGGCCTTTCTTCGTATCAGTGAGCTAGGGACCCAGGGACCCAGCGACCTACAGGGGTCAGCCAGATGCTGGAGCTGCCCTGAAACGTGTGACAGGAAGTGGGACACGAAGAAGCAGGAGGGGTCACCGGCCAGGCCACGCTGCAGAGGGGGAGCAGGCGTCTCACAGCAGGGCCCAGGCCACAGCAACCCCTAGAAATGCATGCATGCGCTGAATCACAAACTCGGGTCTCCTATTTCAGCCTTGGGGCTGGCTGTGGTCGTTTTCCTCCTCCAGGTGAGTCCGCTGGAACTGCACCACGGTGAAGGGCCCTGCAAAGGCTCAGGCTGCAGAGCACTGGGCACAGGAGAAACTGAGGCACGTAAGCTGCCATGCGATGAAGCCAAAGTGGGGTGCACGCTGAGGCTCGGCGCAACTCCCAGGCGACGCGTCCTCAGAGGAGGCGGCAGACCAAGGGGGGACTGCACTCAGCGTGGGTGCTGGGCAGTGGAGATGGTTTGGGGGTGCGGGGGAGAAAATGACTTCAGTACAGACTTTGTGCTCCTCCAAATCACTCACACATAATACTGGTAACGTTAGGGTCTACCATGCAGATGGGGCTTCATTACTGCTCACAGACACGCGCAGTACATCCTGCACTTGACCTCGACAGAAACACTTTTCTTCTCCACAGCAGACACGAGTTCAAAGCCTCAGCACAGATGTTGCACTAGTGAAGCGATGATTTCTCACAGATCTCAGCTAAGGACCAGGCGCAGCCCTGAGGAGCAACGCTGCAGCACCTGCCCCACACCATGTATCACACAGTGCTTCGGCGTCCAGGAACAAAATCCCAGTGACGCCTGACACTAAGCCCCTGCCAGGGAGCGGCTGGCTTTGAGTGTCTCTAAGGTGCGGTCCTAGAGGCTCAGTCCTTAGTGCTGATGTTGAGAGCACCTGGAGAGCTGATCAGAGGCGGGGAGGGCAGTCCCTGGCCGACCTTCTAGACCTGCAGAGCTGAGCAGAGCGGGAGGCCGGTCCCTGGCCGACCTTCTAGACTTGCAGAGCTGACCAGAGTAGGGAGGCCGGTCCCTGGCCAACCTTCTAGACCTGCAGAGCTGACCAGAGGGGGAGGCCAGTCCCTGGCCGACCTTCTAGACCTGCAGAGCTGACCAGAGTGGGAGGCCGGTCCCTGGCCGACCTTCTAGACCTACAGAGCTGACCAGAGCAGGGAGGCCGGTCCCTGGCCGACCTTCTAGACCTGCAGAGCTGACCAGAGCGGGAGGCCGGTCCCTGGCCGACCTTCTACGCCTGCAGAGGTGCACAGGGGCCTGGTGGCTCACTGTCCTCAGCAGGGGTCACTGCAGTCCCCATGCACTGTGTTCAGCTCTGGAGAGACTCAGCTGTCACCCCAGTGACCCTGATCCCTCTGGCCCCCCGGTCACGTCATGAGGTCTTTCTGCACGTGTTCTTGCCCGTGGGTTTCTTCCCATTTCCCACAGGCCCTCGAGCACAGTAACCAGATGTGTTGGCCCACTGAGACTTTCCGTCTCCGGTGCTGTGAGCTAAAAATATCTCTTACCTTTGTAACTTCCCATCCAGTATTTTGCTATAGCAACAGAAAATGGACCAATAAAGCACTGGTCCCTCAAATCCAGTACACAAAGAGCCAAGAGGGGAATTCACTTTCCGGCCCACAGCAAAGCATGCACCCACACACAGCAAACACTCCAAACGGCAGGGACACTCCCAGCTCCCTCAGCCCCATCAGTTAATCAGGCGACGTTCTTAGAAGAATCACGGCCAACGACAAGAATCACGGCCGCAAGATTTCCCTGGGATGCCCCTGCTTTCCCCAACTCTGTGCTCCCCGCCCCTCTCAGGATGCTTTCTGATAAACTCTGAGATGTGCTAGTACCACGCGCTGGACGAGGCTGAGTCTGCACACATCAAAAGAAGCGTGTTTTAGTGTAGCATCACGTTTTTAGTTTTAAGCTCAAAGAATGTCGGTAAAATGTTATTTTTCAAAAGGGCAAAAAATACCTTAACTGTGTCCTTTTAAGTATGGGTGGACTTAGAAGTTAGGACCCTTGAATTCAAAAGCTCCTGTTCCCTTTACTGTTAGCCACTGAAACTCTAAAAGAAGAAAAGAAACCAAAAATAAAAGTGCACAAAAGACTGGAGCAGACGCCACGTGGGCGGCCCTGGAGGAGGACGGGTGTCACCTAGCAATGCCAACTCTTCCTACTTTTTGCGGTGTCCCTGAGTCCTTGCCACTGGAGCTGGAATGCACACAATATGCAAATGAGGAGGCACCGGCACCGGCCACCTGCTTCTCTGCTGTGAAAGGCCCTCGCTCCCCTGTAGCCTCCTGGCTGCGCCTGCAGCCCACCCAAAGCCCCTCCCCTCACACAGCTCTGCAGACCCCGGCAGCCAGGCCAGCCGAGGGTGGCCAGTGAGGACCTGCACGTGGGAGCTCACTGGACCTGGGAGGCGCGGGAGAGCACAGGGTCCGGGGCGGGGTGACCACAGGGTCCAGGGCAGCGCGACTGCGCTGGTACTTGCCGCTGAGCAGGGGCTTGTTGAGGGTGTAGAGCGGCGGCAGGTCCTCTATGTTGGAGATGCGCTGGTACATGGCCCGGGAGAGGTGGTCGCCATGGTACAGGCTGCCCAGGATGATGCTGGAGAAGTAGATGGGCTCCACGAAGATGCTCAGCAGGGACCCCTGGATGCCCACCACGTTCCAGCTGCAGGGGAGACACACAGGTCAGGGGGAGAAGCGGCTCCGAGGCCCCGTGGCACGGCTGGTGAGGCTAGCAGACAGGAACCATGGCGGGACGAGCACCCAGCTGACCTGGGAGCTACAACGGTCAAGAAGAAAACCCTGAAACGTGACCTGCAAAGTGATTCGGCCACCGTGTTCTTCAGCAATGTGCTCACTGGCTCCTTCCAAGAGAGCCACGGGGCTCCCCAGAGAGCGCGGCTTAGCAGCTCTTCCATGAGGCTCTCAAAACGGGGCCTGGGCTCTCCCTGCTCCTCTCGACTCTGCCCTGGGAGCCAGCCTGCCTCTGCGGGGTGTGAGGAGCTTCCTGCCACCACGTGCCTGGGGGGACACCGGTGGACACTGCTGCACTGATGACTGGAAACAGAGGAGGGGACACTGAAGCAGCATTTATCACCATGGCACACAAGAGGTCAGCGGCCCAACTGCCGTGTGGCTGGGGTGCAGGGACGAGGAGGGGGGAGACACAGCTAAGCGTAAACAATAAAGCAACAAGCAGGCCGGCACCGTGTGAGGAGCCAGGAGTTAGATCAGGTCGACGGGCAGGAAAGGACAGGCTTCTGTGAAAGGGAGTCCCGCAGTCACCGGAGGCTCTCGGGTTGAGCCTGGGGCTATGCCCTCAAGTGGGGGCTGAGGGAGGAGGGCGCCCCTCGGCCCAGGAAGGGCGGATTCAGAGCCGGACGCAAGCCCCGCAGAGGAGAGGCCCGCAGGAGGCCATGGTGTCGCAGGGCAGGGGCTGACGGGGCGCCTATTTCAGAAAGTGACGGCGGCAGAGCAGGATGGTCACTGGCGCGGGGACTTGTCCCGGCAGCAGCAAAGGTCAGCAGCAAAGGCTGAGGTGGCAGGGACGGGGAATGGGGGCAATGCTAGAAATAATCAGTTGGACTTGGAAAGGGGCCACTTGGGACCTGCAGAGGACTTGGATCTTGGAACACGCGCTGGACCACCCTCTCGTGCCTTACGAAGCCCACAGTGAGCCAAGCCCAGTGGCCCCGCCCCGGAAATGCAGCAGAAGGCAGGTGCCCAGTGGGCCTCTTGCTCGCCTCAGGACTGAAGCTGGGAGCCGCCGGGGTAGAGCAGCACCCGATCCGCCCAGCTCCAGCCTCTCGCTGCTCAGAGGGCAGCCGAGAGCGGGCAAAGGACTTAAAACTCAGGGTTTTCTTTTTTCAGAGATAAACTGTTTCTCCAAACTTCCTCATGCTGAGGGCATAAACTGCCATCCCCGCCTCCGTCAGAAACCCACCTGAAGGAAACACACAGGTGCTGCCTGGAGGCTGGGGTCAGTTTTGTTTCCACAAGGGAAGCGAGAAGCCAAAAGCAGCCAGGGGCTGAAACTACCTGGGAATTTCCCTCTGTTGTCCCATTGTATTCCTGCCTGCTTCTTCCTCCCAGTAAAAGCTCCTGCACACCTGAACGTGGCCAGACGGAGACTTAAGGCGATGAAAGGCCTATCTCCTCTGGAGCTGGCTTTGAAGAAACATTTCCCTTTCCACCACATTGAATAGCCTCCTGTGGTTCTTGGAGCAGCAAGTAGAACGGACCTGAGTGGCCAGAAACAGTTCTGGCGAGCCAGCCAGGAGGGAAGCCCTGGCTCCTGAGCAGGGAGGTCTCCTGGTTCCCAAGGTGGGAGGGTGGTGGTTGCCTGGGGGGGGACCCACTGCTGGCCGCAGCTGAGCCCACAGTCAGGACTTCAGGGCCGTCCCGGCAGCTGCCAGGACACCTTGTGCCAAGTAACTTTCCCTTCTTCCCTGTCTGTAGCATCAGCTACCTACATGCACTTTTGTTGGAGGAAGACAAGGGTTTCTGGGGAGCTGGCGGCTCCCCCTGGAGGTCCCACTCAGAGCGCACACCAGGGCCTCAGGTCTGCACGGCTTCAGGCTCGTTGATCAGCCCAGCCTCTCCCCAGTACCAGCTGGTGTGAGGGAAGGCACCCCACTGCTGGGGCTGGAGCAGTCGCTGGGGCTTCTGTAAGTCATGCTGGGGTACTGACAGAAGCGAGAAAGAAAATTCCCAGGAAAGTTCATTTGTTTGGAGAATATTCATTTGGTTTTGGTTTGGTTTGGTCTTCCTCTGTCTTTCTCATAACCACTTCCATTTCCAAGACAGGGCAGCAGGAGCCCTCTAGAGGAGCCACATACAACGGATAGGTCACAGCCAGGCTTCTATGACAAAAAGGAGCTGACAGCACTGAACCGCTGATAGCGTGAATATGTGTTATATTCTGAAGAAACGTCACCTGATGATTCTTCATTGTATAATTGCAATGTTTTTGTCAAAAACAGGTAAATGGGGGTAAAAATCCACAGATACAAGCATCCCTGTTGTTGTGTAATGATTCTAAAAAGGAGAGAGCTAAATTGATGGTTTAAAAAGAAGAGAAAGGTTTTAAAATTCAGAGCAAGAACATTTTAAAAACTGAATAAAACTTATGGTAAGGCAGATTGAAACAACTTTTGTTTTGCTGTGAAGTCGAGTAGTTATGACTTGTCTGGTCAATGTGATTTTTTATGTGGCCTAAAGCTAATAGTTTTAAGAAATGCTAAAAAGACTTGCTTGCCTCTGGAATAGACAAACTGCTATTGTTTTCTCTGGCTCTTTTTTTTTTTTTTTAAGAGTTGGGGGGAAATAAATCTTAGAAAGATACAGTTTACTTAGGCATCATTTACTTTTTGTAAAAATAATTTTGGTTAAACAATTATTATCTGTGATATGCCTTATTTTTAAATATTTAATTGTCCAGGTATAATATAGTCAATCATAATGATTGTCTTAATATACTGTAAAAGCAACTATGCTCTTTTTCTAGATTGCTACCTTGTGTATTACTTAAATCATTTAGCTGGTAAGAGTTATGTTCTTCAGTCAATAAGAGACAACCTTAGTATATCATAAAAATACATGTTTTTAACTGGTAAATAGGTAACTCTTGTAGTTTGTATTCAAACCTTTTGCAGTTCTGTTATGTGTACTTAATAAATTCTAAAGGTGTTACTAAACTCAGTTCTGGTTTTGACAGGATTAAATAATGTCATTTTTTTCCCCAAATGTCAACTCACATTAGTTTGCTGGGAAAGGACTCTAAAACTATGCTTCAATGTGTTTTTCTGGCAGAACCCAACTGGTTCGTTTGTTTCCCAGACAAAAATTTTTGTAACAAAAACTAGATTTGTTTTACTCTTCTCAGTTGAGCATTTGCTTATAAATTTTCTAACTACTGCCTGCCAAAGTTGTGATGTTTTAAGGCGTTAATACCTATAAAATAGATGAAATTAAACTTGGAAATGAACTCTTCGTAAAGCTCTCTTATTGTTCAAATTTAGCTAACAAGGATTTGGGTACTGGCCACAACTGTTCATTATTTCCCTTCCAATGTGGGGCCCGCTACAGCTGACCACCACCAGGAAAAGCTACCTCAGCCCCTGGGAACTACAGCCCTCAACCGGTGACGGACAACGTCTTCAGAGAAGTGGATTCGGAGACAGTGCCGGCCGGATGGCACCACACCTAGGGCTCTCGAGATTCAGGGCCAGATACCATATTAAATAGGGAAAAACTGAAAGCTTTTCCTCTAAAATCACGAACAAGACAAGGATGTTCACTATCACCACTGCTGTTCAGTCCTTGAAACATTAGCCAGAGCAGTCAGGGAAAGAAATAAAAGGGATTCAAACAGGAAAGGGCAGAGTCCAACTTTAATTATTTGCAAATGACAAGATCCTCAACTTACGAGATCCAAAATATTCTACCCCAAGACTCCTAGGATTAAAAACCAAATTCAGAAATGTAGCAAGATACAAAATACAGAAAAATCAATAGCATTCTTACACACTAATAACGAACTCACTGAAAAAGAAACTAGGAAAACAATACTACTCATAATAGCATTAAGATAACTTAAATACTTAGGAATTAAACTAACCAAGGAAGTGAAAGACCTCTACAATGAAAAATTACATCACTCTGAAAAAGGAAATGAAAGAGGACATCAAAAAGATATCCCCTACTCCTAGATAGGCAGGGCCAATATAATTAAAATATTTATACTTCCGAAAGATATATATCACAATCCCAAGCAAAATACCAGCAGCATTTCTCACAGATCTAGAGAAAACAATCTTAAAATTCATATGGAACTAGGAAAGACCCAAAACAGCAAAAGCAATACAGGTTTGAAGTTATACCACAAAGCTACTGTAATTAAAACAATAGAATATTGGCACAAAAACAGGCATGTGGATCAGTGGAACAGAAAAGAAGATACAGAAACAATCCCAGGCACATTCAGTTATTTGATCTTTGACAAAGAGGCCAAAACATACACTAGAAGAAAGACAGCCCCTTTAGTAAATGGTGCTGGGAAAGCTGGCTATCCACATGCAGAAGACTGAGTCTCACTATACACTAAGCTAAAATCAAAATAGATCAAGGATCTAAATACTAAAACAGAAACACTTAATCTGCTGAAAAGTGAAATAATAAAACTCTTGAAGGCACAGGCACAGGCATGGTCTTTCTGAATAGAACCCCAATGACACAAGAAATACCGAGAATCAACAAATGGGATCATATCAAATTTAAAAATTTCCGCACAGCAGAAACAACCAGTAGAGTGAAGAGAGAACCTAGAATATATAAAACATCTAGAATGTAAGAAAAACTAAAAAAAAAATTAGACCCCCCCCCAAAAAAAAACAATCGAAAAATGAGCAAGTGAAATGAACAGACACTCTTAGGAGTGCAAGTGGCCAATAAGTACGTGAAACAATATTCAACAGTTCTGGCCACTATAGAAATGCAAATTAAAACAACACTGAGGCACCATCTCACTCCAGAAAGAAGGACTATCATCAAGAAATCAAATAATAACAAGCGCTGGTGAGGTTGGAGGGGGAAAGGACTCTTCTACATTGCTGGTGAGAATGTAAACTACTACAACCACTATGGAAATTCCTCAAAAAACTAAAACTAGAAATTCCAATTGACCCAGTTATTCACCTTCCAGGTATCTCCCTAAAAGGGTTAAAAATATCATATTACAGTGACATATACATACTCATGTTTAGAGCAGCACAATTTATAATAGCTAATTACGGAAGTAGCCTATATGCCCATCAATGGATGAATGCATAAAGAAAATGTATTTACACACAATGGAATACTACTCTGACATAAACAAAGATAAACTTAAGACATTTATAGGTAAATGGATGCAACTTGAGACCATAATATTATGCGAAAAGAGTCAGGTACACAGGCTTAAATATCTCATGGTTTCTCTTATATAAGAAACTAAAAAATAGACACACACATTAGAGAGAGTGAGAGAGACAGACAGACAAGAGACAAGATAGATAAAGTAGGCAGAACTTTTTCAAATGGATGAAAAGAAGAGATGGAGGGAGGGAAGTGGGAGGAGAGGGAGAGAAAGGGGGTGGAATAAAGAAGTTGCTGTGGATTGATAACTGGTGGTCAACTTAACACAAGCGGAACTGAATCAGCGTGGTGCTGAGTGGGGAGGCCCACCTGAGGACTGCTGCCAGCACAGAAAGGGACCTGGAGAGGAAGAGCAGTGTGTGGGTTCTCCCAGGTGGTGTTGTTGTTTGGAGCTGTTGGTTCTCCTGGAGGAGCTTGTCATGCTGGCTCCCCACTGTCAGAGGAGCTCAGGACCTCATTGTCACTGAGGATGGCTGTGGTACTTTTCGGAGTTCTTATTTTAAGTGTCACTTCCTGGCTCCAGTGTAAACCCTCAGCCTAGTGGCACAGACCCTTCATCCTGCTGGCACAGACTTTCTAGTTTCCACCACTGACCTTTGGGCCTTCCCAGCGCAGATCCATGAAATAGACTTGCATGAGGCATTGTTGTGGCCTCTATGTCTTCAGCTGGACTCATGCAGGACATTGCTATGGGATCCAGGCCCTTGGCTGGATTTTCTAGGTGTTTAGTGTTGTGGATAGATTTCCTGAACTTTCTTGTATTTAACTCTGGGTGACCATTATAAAATAATGTTATAAATTCTATGTCCTGTATGTAGTTTTCTCCTTGCAACCCCTGACTACAACAGAAGTGAAGGAGGGAAATTAAAATAGAGCTCTTGCAAATGAGAAGAAGACCAAGAACTGGACAGAGGTGGGGGAAATGGTTAGGGAACGAAAAACAGAAAAAGAATGAAGACGTATTATGTCCATGTACCAACTCCCTATGATAAGTGTAATCATCATGTACTATACAATAATAAAAAAAATGAAAAAATTACAATAGAAAATAAAAAAAGACTGAGGGCTGAACTAAACCAGGGAGGTACCTGTAACCCGGAGTGGTGGCGGCAGCCTGGGGCAGGGTGCAGGCACGCAGAGCCCGCTGTCGGTTCCCTCACCAAGTAACCCCAGCACCCCAGCATTCAGGGTTGATGGCGATGTTGGCGCTTTGTGATAAATAAGTAGGTTTGGGGCTGCAGTTAGGGCATCCAGTCTCTAAAAGGTTTGCCATCATTGGTAGAGGTTACAATGGATCCTCAAAAGCTAAGAACTAAAAACAGCAACACAACCCTCTCTCCAAGCTTCCACATGCTGGGCATGGTCCAGCAAACCGCCACCCGGGCCTGACCCTGCAGGGCTCTGCTCTCTGTCCTCTGGGCCACACCTGCAGGTGCCTCCTGGCTTAGTCCCACCCGCTCTGAGACTGGGTGCCCTTGCGTGTGTGTGCGTGCGTGCGTGCGTGTGTGTGTGTGTGTGACAGACAGGCTGCCCTTCCTGACTTGGCTCCACTGTAAACAAACTCATTTTTCTGTCTGTACACGCTTTGCTGTACTTGGTTGTGGGTGGGAGAATGAACCAGAAAACACATAGGCCTGAGGGAGCCTGGGTTGCTAACAAGGCCACCTGCTGGGGTCACCTGGCCTCCACCGCTCCTGTCACAGTACCGGAGCCAAACCGCAGCACGGAGGGTCTGACCTCTAGCTGCCGACACTGCTAGACCAGGCGGGAGACACCCCTCGCCCTCTGTCCCTCCTGCACAGCCGCTGGTACCTCTCTGCAGGCACGCAGCGTGGTCCAGCTGCTCCTTCACACACACCCCACAGCTCCCCAGGGCCCATCGGTCCACGTCTCCCCCACCCTCCTGCGGCATGGCTCCCAGCCAGCTGTGGCCACGGCTGCGCCCCTCAGTTCTCACAAGCAGTCCTGTCAGGGCGCCCTGCTGCATTTGCCCTGTGTAACCCGCCCGCCAGCTGCTAATCCCAAGAGGGTCAGGACTCCTGCCCTATTGACTGACCACGCCAGCGCCAGTGTTTCCAACGTCAAGAGGACGTGCTCAACAGTCCGGCCTGCAGTTACAGGGTCTCCGGCCTTTCACCCTCCAAAAGGAAAACTACAAGAAAATTTCCCTGTCTAGAGAAAAAGCTGGAATATTTGAAGGCTAAAGGCCCCAGAGCCCTTCTCTTATGCAGATAGAAGCATATGTAGGTTTAGTAATTTTAAGCAGAACCTGGGCATACTGTAAATTACGATCTTGGAAACCCACATCTGTTAGGAGCCGTACGTTCTGTCTCGGCTCTGCTGGAACACAGAGAAGTGCTGCAGTGCCAGGCTCAGGCCCCGCCCAGACTGGCAGAGAGAGAACGAGCTGGTGTCTTCCTCGGTTTCTTCTGAGACCCAGTGATTCTCTGAGAGTGTGCTGTTTAATTCCCATGTGTCTGTATAATTTCTGTAGTTTCTTTTGCTATTTTTTTTTTCAGTTTCATTGCACTATGATCTGATAATACGCATGATCATTTTAATTCTTTTGTATTTACCTAAGCGATCTCTATGGGCTAGCATGTGGTCTGTTCTGGAGAAAGTTCCATGTGTGCTAAGAAGAACGTGTATCCTGTGTGCTCTACAGAGCACAGATGCAGAACACTCTGCAGATGTATATAGTAAGTCTATGCATTTGAAAGTGTGATTTAGAGCCGGGCGTGGTGGCGCACGCCTTTAATCCCAGCACTCGGGAGGCTGAGGTAGGCGGAGCGTTGTGAGTTCGAGGCCGGCTTGGGCTACAACACGGCGCAAGGCTGACCCGAGCTACATAGTGCGACCCTGCCTCAAAAAACCAGGGCCAGGAGTTTGGCTCAGTGGCTTAAGCGCCTGCCCTGGCAGGCGCAAGGCTGTGAGTTCAATCCCCGGTGCCGCAAAAAAAAAAAAAAAAAAAAAAAAAAAGTGTGATTTAGATCTGATATTTCTATGTTAATTTTTTGAATAGCTCATCTATTTGTGAAAGCAGGAGATTGAGGTGCACCTCTTTTGATTCGCTTTGCCTCTTCCGATCAATTTTAACTTGAAGTCTACTTTATATGAAAATAAGATTGCTGCCCTTGCTTGCTTTTGAGATCTCAATGCACGGCATATTCTTTGCCATCCTTTTGATTTTTGGTCCATGAATTTCTTTTTGGATTAGCTGTGTCTCTTGTATGCAGCATACCATTTAGTTTTGTTTTTGATACCCCAATCTGCCAATTTGTGACTTTTGATTGGGGAGTGGAGGCCATCTGAATTAAGAGTTATTACTGAAAGGTACTGACTTTTTCCTATCATTGTATTATTTTTCTGCTGTTGAGTCTAACATTTTCTCCTTTCGTTTCCTCATCCTGCTTGATGTACGCATTCCATCAGACATTTTGGTAATTTTGGCTTCACTGTTTCTACCTAGGTATCCCTGAGAAATTTTTGGAATGCTAGTTTGGTGTTCATGTATCTCCTCAGGTACTCTTCATCATGGAATGCCCTTACTTCTCTATCAATTTTGAAAGATAGTTTTTCAGTATATATTAATCTGGGTTGAAAGTTATTTCTTTTAGAGCCTGAAACACTTCCTTCCATGCTCTTCTGGCCTTTACAGTTTGCACTGAGAAGTCTGTTGTAATTCTAATGGGGTCACCTTTTTTTTTTTTTTTTTTTTTGGTTACCAGGGATCGAATTCACCATCTCGCACCTGCCAGGCAGGCGCTTAGGCCACTGAGCTAAATCCCCGGCCCTATTTCTTGAGACAGGGTCTCACTATGCAGTTCAGGTTGGCCTTGAACTCACTTTGTAGCCCAGGCTGGTCTTGAGCTCACAACGATCCTCCTGCCTCACTTTCCCAAGTGCTGGGATTAAAGGTGTGTGCCACCATGCACGGCTTCTAATGGGTTCACCTTCGTAAGCGATTTTTGGCTTTTCTCTGACAGCTTTTCAGATTCTGTCCTTGGGGCTAGGGATTTAGCTCAGTGGCATAAGTGCCTGCCTGGCAAGCAGGAGATTGTGAGTTCGATCCCCAGTACTGAGAAAAGATTCTGCCCTAATGGTGGACTTCTGGGACTTTGATGATGATCTGTCACAGAGAGGTCTTCTCTTGTCATGATTAGGAGACGTCCCTATGCCTCATTTACCTGTGTGCTGAATTCTTTCCCCACACCTGGAAAGTTTTATGCTATGGTATTTGTGACCAGCTGTTTTATTCTACGTGAGCTGTCCTGACTTTTCTCCAACCCCACTTAGTTTTAACTTAGTCTTTTCTGCATCATCTGATAGCTGCTGGACCAATCTTCCTTCCCCTCCCTAACGTGTCTCTGAGTGCACGGTCCCATGTGTCAGATCTGTCTCTGCACCTCATATTAATCACTTCTGTTGTTCAGACAGTAAATATAATTTTTTATCTCCACAATTTGTTTGGCACATTTTCATGGGCTGGTTTTATTTTATTTTTTATTTTTATTTATTTATTTATTTTGTAAATTTGTAACTTTATGTTGCCAATGATTTTGGTGAGCTTTTCTAATTTTCTGTTTTACACTTCACTAAATGTATCAATCTATTTATTTATTGATTCTTCTGTCAATCGGTTATATCATCTTGGATCTCATCACATATTCTTGTGTCCTGCTGATCATTTCATACCGTTCAGTCTTTTGGTGTTTGATTTGCTCTCCATCAGTGCCCCTGGACCTGTTTTGGGGGACTTGGGAATTTCTGCCTTGTTTTGCGTGTTTCTATGCATTCTTGTGTTTACATGTGCTGAGGGTTGAGGTCCAATGGAGGGAAAAGCCTGTTGCTGGCACAGAGATCTCTTTAGATTCTGCTTTCAGTAATTTTCAATCTATTCCGTTCCTGTGTTGGGACCCAGTCACTGAGAGTAGTGAGGCTCTCGGCCGGGATGGCTCTCTGGAACCAACTTCATGGCTTTTCTGTTCAACTGAGCGTATGTGGCTTTGGAAAATAAGTTAGAAATTGTAGTTCAGTCAAAGTGGTTCATTTTACTTCCCGCCCCGGCTTTCTGTCCTATCGGAGAACCTGCCCAAGTGGGGTCACAGTGCTGGGGGAGGCGGCTCTTCCCAGTCGGCCCATGGAGTCAGGAGTGAGCTTCTACATGGTGTGCTGTGGGCTGCGTCCCCGCTGCAGACGCTGCTGCTACAGAGTATCTGCCACTGGTTCACCTCCATGACACACCGTCTGGCAAAGGCTGCCTTCCCTCATGGTCCTGGTCCAGTGGCACCATGTCAGCCCAACTGCCCTGTTTCCCCAGTGGGATGTGGTACTCATCAGAGCCTGCACTGCTCTTCTGACTTACAGCTTTCAAAACTGTGCACTGCACAAATCTCTTTTCTTTATAAAGTAATCTGCCTTGGGTATTATAGTTGTGAAAGAACAGAGTAATCCAGCATCTGAATCTTAACAGTGTATTCAAACAACGGACAACCCAGAGACAAAACCTCATGTGTGGGTCAAATGATCCCCCACAGGAGAGGATCACCCCGTGGGAAGGACCAGGGGAAGATACTCAGGGCTCTCCAGGACTTAGCAATTACAGTAATGCCAGCCACAAAAGCCATTCCATGCTGTGAACAAAAAGCCACGCAGCCTAAAGAGGCAGAGGATGTCAAACAGGCATGCGAGAGAAGACAACTAATGGAAGGCTGCTAGCCAGCTGGAGAAATGTTCAGCGTTCCCAGCAGTAAGGGGAGAGCACCTTAAAGCCACGAGACACTGTTGACCAAACGTGGGGTACGCTCACTTAACGCAGCTGGCGTGGGGTCAAGGGCACGGCCATGCTGGGGAGCAGGCTGCCATCCCTCTGCAATGTCACACGTGTACCCCGGGATCCAGCCTCAGGACACTCCACCAAAGACAGGGAAGGGGGTCGAAGGAAACCAGGTCCCTCGTGGAGGTGGCGGCCCACGCTCTGCTGGAGGACCCGCCAACACCAGCAGCCATGACCTGCAGAGGGCGCAGCGAAGCGAGGCACGGGGCTGAGGGAAAACAGGAGGAAGGAGGGGCTCACAGCTCACACTGCGGCGAGGGGGACCAGACACCCACCACTCCCACTGTCCCACTGAGCGCTTCCAAGCCTGCGCACACACAGTCCCTTAGACACAGGCGCGGGGCGGACAAGGAGGACACACAGGGAGTGGACACCCCGCAAGGACAAGCTGAGGTCCCTGAGGACTTTCTAGAGCATTTTGGATTCAGAATGTTCAGATTAGCAATGCTCAACTGGTGAAGTGGACGCAAATATTTCCAAGTCCAAAAATCTCCCAAATCTGAAACACGGCTGGGCCCAAGCACCTCAGATTAGGGTAACAGGGCAGGCAGTGCACACTTAACCCAGCCCCGACAGAACACCTCAGAGAAGATCGAAAGGCTTGCAAACAACTGAAAGGACGCAGGCGTGAGGCTCTTAGGATTTCAGTGTGAGGATGGTTTTGGAAACAAGCTGGAGCAGATGTGCCATGCGCACATGCGCACGACTCCCAACGCGCTCGACAGCGCCCCACAGCGGCTCGCCCCGGGAGGAGCCTGAGGCGGGACTCGATGTTAGGGTGGAGGAGCCTGAGGCGGGACTCGATGTTAGGGTTTCCACCATTAGCTCACACAACTTCTATCTTCTTTCCCCAAGTAAACGCCAGTTAAAATCCAAGAGCAAAGAAGAGCTCCTACAATTGGTGCAGGACCTGAAGACACGGGTCGCAGAGAACCTGACCGGGACGCAGGCCCCAAGAGGGTCACGCACAGGCGCACGCTATCTGCCACCCGCTACCCACCACCTGTGGCCGCAGCTATGCACCCAGCCCGGGCTTAACCCAAGCATGGGGTGGTGGGCGGGAGGTGCCCTGCGCTCAGGTAGGTTGTCACAGGCTCCTGTTGCTCCGCTGTGTCGCCCCCACAATGCTAAGTCAGGTGAGGAAACCCTTCAGTGTTTGCTTTAAATGTCACATCCAGTGCACATTTGACACCTCGGTCTAAGCCAGATGCAGCCAGATGCCTGCTCTGAAGGAGGTGGTGTGGGAAGCCTGGAGCCTGCCGGGCAAGGTCCCCTTGTCCTCCTGGGGACCAGCTGGAGCACCCTGGGGAACGGCTTTGAGCAGGGCAGGAAGGAGCCGTGGGGCAGCGAGGCAGCTGCCAGCCGTGACCTTACCGGGCGATCTTGTCACTGCAGGACATGGTGAGCAGCCGCTCCCCCTGCAGCACGCCGTCCCACGTCTGGATGCTGGCGTTGGAGCGCACCGGGATCGTGCCCTCCCCAGACTCTATTTTTGTGCGTAGCTGTCCCCTCGCTTTACGATTCGGGTGTCTGTCTGCGGGTTCTGAGAGAGAAACAGGGTGTTCAGATCCCAAGAGAGCAAACCACCTATTTAGTTTCAGTAACTGGAAAAGCTTATCTAACAGTACCCTGTAAATATACAGTGTCCTCACACAGATGTATGCACATTTATGCTACATATGGACGCACATATGCAAATACACAAATATATGAATTTATAAAACTGAGCAGAAAGGGCCAGGCACGTGAAACTCACACGCGTGTCCTGCTGGAGGGCAGGGGAGAGAGGGCGCCACTGTGACCGAAAGGACTCTTCCCATCTCTAAGGAGTGGGCGGAGGGACACAGGACAGCTGCTGAGGTCTCCCCACTCTGGTAATGGATAGTTAGGTGTCGCTTACATTTTATTTCAAAAATAAAAGTAGACTGATGCAGAATAAATCCACAGGAAGTGTGAAACACCCACAGCAATTAGTCCTGGCTTATACAACATGAGTGGTTTAAATTTTCTTTCTTGCATTTTAAAAGTTTTACATATTGCTTTTATAATCAAGGAAAATAAGGTAAGCAAATGCTCTATTTGAGTAAACAACGCTTCAGCTTGGGAGCAGGGCTGTGGGTGTCGCCCCGCCGCAGAGCGTAGGATAGGAACCAGCCACAGGTCCAGGTGCGCACGGCCCCCGCCCTCGCCTCACCCTTTACAACTTGGCCGAAGTGTGGAGGTCAGGCCACCCAAGCCGGGGAGAAACTGAGTGTGCACACAACTCTGAACTAACACCCTCACGCTCTCGTTTCAGTTCAGCAGAATTGGCGTTTTCCTCTTTCCTTTGCTCAGAACCAGGAATTTTCATTCATTAAAATTTTCTAATGAAATTATTAATTAGGCAGAAAGAATCCCTGCTCTACAGTGAATCCTATTAGACCCATGCCCAAGGCTAAAATTTAAGACCAAAAGCAGAAAGTATATTGCCGTGGGCAGAAGCCCCTTTCCTCCCTTCTCGCCTGAGGGCAGGCTTCCTGCGGGTCCGCCTGTACCTTCCAGCACAGGCTCGTGAGGCGAGAAGATCCTGGCGTCACCGCAGGGTGAGGTGCTGATGTACAGGTGGAACTGCACGGTGTCCTTCAGCCGGAACCCGCCTCGCTCCGACCTCTGGAAGATGGATCTCTTCTGGTCATCTTTGCTACTGCAAGGAAAAGTTGACAAGTGACTCAACACTGCGGACATTTAGGCTGTCATGTTTAGCATGATTTGCAGAGGGCAGAATTTTCAGCAGGGGAGAGGGGAGCCAGGCCTGGGGAATTAACAGTCCCACTTGGCAATGGACATGTCATCAAACCAGGAGTGGCTGCGTGTTCTCAGGGTTACTACAGAGCCAAAATGCGGGTGTGAGGAGTGGCACTGTACAGACAACTTGTGCAGTGGCCCACGCCTGCAATGCAGCTACTTAGGAGGCTGAGGCAGGAGAACATCAGGGCCAGGGACAGCCTGGGCAATGTAGCGAGCCCCTGCCCCAAAATAAAAAGGCTGGGGTTGTGGCGTAGAGCTGGGCCCTGGGTTCAATGCCAAGGCTGCCAGAAAAGGAACCATGGTGAGTACAGGGGTAGCTCTGCCCAGGCACAGGGACCAGGAAACAGCCACTTCACAGGCAGCTCAGGAAGCTCCATGTGCGTCCACACCGCACAGCACAAAACCACACGGTTTCGGAGCAGACCTGGACTCTACAGCCACACGATGGTCACACTGGTGCCTGCACATCACGGCAGGATGGGGCCCTCCCAGGGTGGGGCACAGGGGCCAGCACGGAGCCCGGGCACCGCACTCACGTCAGGTAGAGCTCCAGCTGCGCGTAGAGGAACCTGAGCAGGGACCTCCGGGAGATGATCTCGGCGTGGCAGTCATTCAGCGCCAGCCCGCGGTCGCTCATGTACTCGCCGTTGATACACTTCGTCCCTGTTGAGACGCTGATCACCCTGGCATCCTTGACGTCCGTGCCTGGGAGACAGGAGCAGGACCTCAGCGACCCGCAGTGGCGCTCCCGTCGGGCAGGGGCTGTCAGCGCTGGGATGTTCGGCATCGAGCCCATCCCCAGGTCGCCTGGGTGTCACACGGTGCCTCCTCCCAGGGACCTGCAGTGCCCCGGGGATGCCGCGCCCTCCCTCTGGGGGCAGAGCCTAAGTCTTTCCTGACAGCTCACCCCAGCAGCACTCGCAGGGGCACTTCGTGAAGTGAGCTCCCGGCCAGACTTGGCGGTGCACAACTGCAGACCTAGGTCACAGCCCACCCAGGGAACTCAGCACAGCACTGTCCCAAGACAGAAACGGACGGGTGCGGAGCGCCTGCCTGGCCCGCGCACAGCTGTGGGTTCCAGATACGGTGCCACACGCGGCCTAACCACTGCCTGCCTGTTCATCTTGAAGCCAAACTCCCAGGCATTAAAGAGGCAGAGGGACTGCCCCAGGCTCCAAAGCGAACAGAAGGGGAAGGGCCCTCACTGGCGCCTGTCACTTTCACAGTGTGACCTCCAGGAACCCTGGTGTGAACCTGGAGACAGACCTCTGGCCCGGCGATGCCGACACCTGCCTGGGCTGGGTGTGCGTGGGGATGGTGCCTGCCTGGAGCGCAGGGCCCTGGGTTCCAGCCCCGGTGCTGTGAGAGCAAGGAGACCTGGAAGCAGCCTCAAGTGACCACACTTGCCAGGGGAGCGCCGGGGGACAGGCCCCGTGCCGGGCCTGCTGGGAACCTCCCTGCACCCCACCTCCTCCTGGAGGTGCGCGTGCGGTCTCCCCCGGCAGACAGGATGGCCAGCCCAGTCACTGCCTGAGGACAGCACAGACCGCACCCCCCAGGCAGCGCACACGCGAAGGGCCGGCTCAGGCTCTGAGCACACACGCAGGGAAGATGCAAAGACTCCCGCAGGCAACTGGCCTCTTCGGCAGTGGCTGAGCGACCAGACAGAAGGGGCACGGCTGCCCCTCCGAAAAAAGGGGCACGGCCGTCCCTCTCTCCTCCACACAGGACCCCAGCCTTGCTAGCAAGCTGCTCCAAGGGCAGTCGAGGGGTTGGCTGTTAGCAGACTGAAAATGCGCCGAAGCCCAGGCCAGAGAGGCGACCCAGGGACTGCACACACTGCCCACCACACAGCTGCTGTGCCTTCAGGCACCATGCCAAGGATGTCAGCCTCACGACCTCCCTGTGGCCTGACAGAGGTGTGGCATCTGGAGGGAAGGGTGACATGGTCACCCCAATTTTTCCCTGGCCCTCAGGGCCCTCCCTCTGTGCCGTAACCAGCTGTCCAGGAGGCTGCGCCAGTGCACGCTGGGTGCTCAGAGCCCTGCATGGGGTCTTGACTCTGGCTCTGCCCAAGGGGGAACCACACGCTGGCCAGGGAAACGGCCCCCTCGGGGTCACGCCGAGACGCTGCTGTCCTCGCCGGGGTGTGGACGAGGATTCTGGGACCCCTCTGTCCCTGGGAACCTCTGGGCTGACCTCATCAGGCTGCTGCCACCCTAATGCCCCTAGAAGCAGCATGGACTGATCGGGCCGGGCCAGCAGTGACTGGAGGACTGGAGTCACAGGAGCACCCAGAGCCAAACAGGGCCGGCAGGTGACGGGGACAAGTGGGCCTCAGCACGGATACAGAGCAGGTTCTCCAGAGAAGCAGGGCACGAGGAGAACAGGAGTCTGGGGAGCTGGGCTCCCCGAGCCGCGGCCCGGCCCCAGGCAGAGGTTCCCGCAGGCAGAGCCCCACTCACACACACCCGCACCCAGACACACACTCCCGCCATATCCCGGCTCTGCAGGCTGGCGGCTGCCCGCATGGCCCGACATTAGCAGGGTCTGCCCTGCCCGCGCATTTACCTGTGGTCATGACGACTCCGGCCAACACCTTCCTGCGTGCGTGTGGTGAGGAGAAATTGTCCGTCAGGTCACTGAACTTACCCAGGACCAGGCGTGAGACAGCATCTGCCAGCACCTGGGTGAGGAGCAGAGACAGGGTTACCTGGTCGTGTGTGATGGGCTGGGCCAGGCTCGGGGTCACACACGCTGTCCCTCCGTGGGGACACTTGCAGGCTGCCCCTACTCCAGCAAGCCACACTGGTGAGACTGACAAACCAGAGTGTGCGTGCGCACATACGTGTGTCCAAAACACCCCGAGAACACACACCCCAGGATCACGCGAGGCTCTGGTTGGGGGTCCTGGGTATGGTCTCGGGGGCTAACACACACGGAGTGTGAGGCTCTCCACAACCTGCCCCACATGGGGAAACCGAGGCACCAAGAGGAGCTGGCCATGCCCATGCCACTCTGCCAGGCTTCCCTGTGCCACGTATCCTGGGGCTTTCCTAGCAGAGCGCCCCTTGACTGCTCCGGCCAGATCACAAAGGTCAGGGGGACCTAAGAACAGTGGCCTCAGCAGGTGCCTGACCCTTGCGATGCAGGTTGCTCTGCCCATGCAACCGCACTGTCCAGCTCGGCACAGCACCCAGCGCCAGGGCACAGGGAGGCTGTACCTCCCACCAGAAGGGCTGGTGTGCGAACCCCGGACACGGGATCCTAGGGGTGCTTTTCACAGCCGAGCTCCCGCTGGAGTCTGCAGACCTCAGCGCTCCCAGAGATTAGGGGAGGGACGCCGCTGCTGGGCAGACGGACAGCAGAGCTCGGCCTCTCCATCCACTCATCGCTCACTTGTCAGACCGTGACCTGGATGACCCCAGCCGGCTGCCAGCAAAACACTTTCCAGGGGGACAGACGTGTCTCTCACCCCTAGGTCACCTTACTTGGGGAAAAGGCCACTGCAGAGCTCCCCCACCTGCACCTGCAGACGCCCCCAGGCGCTGGTGGTGTCACAGCAGGACAGGTGGTGACCAGGGTCCTCGCACTCTCAGGGGACCTCAGTGACACAGGTGTAAGCACAGGCAAGGGGACAAGAGCAGGCGGGACAGGACGCCAGGGGCCGGGGCGAAGGACAGAGTGCTGAACGCACACTTAACAACAGGAAAGCACCGAGAGAGAAGGAAGCCCGAGAAGCAGTCCCTGTGACCTGCAGGGCAGGGCCTCACAGCGCTCAGAGAGAGGTCGGCTGGGCCACACGGCCAGGGACCCGCGCTGACGTCCCTGGAGGACCAGGCTCCGCGCCCCAAAGCGTCTCCCGATTCCCACAGTTCAGTAGCTGGCGCGCCTCTAACTTTCCAGCGGACACAGTAACAAAGGCAGCACGCTCGTCCACGTCCAGCCCCGCCGTGGGCCCTGCTGTGACTCAGCACAGGGGGCCTCGGACAGCTGGGTGGAGTTACAGCCCCGCTCAGGCCCACAAGTCCAGCAGGACAGCAGGATGCTCGACCTGCGTCCTCAGAGGGTCCCGAGGGAACAGTGAGGGTCAGCGTCCACCTGAGCAGGGCATCTGAACCTTCCTGTCAAAGACAGCAGTGCCCAGTGATACGGCCCCAGGGACAGGACTCGAGAGGCCACCCAGGTCCCCTGTGGAAACTGCCACACCTGAGCTTCCCTGGGGCTGCCACACTGAGCAGAGGAGCACAGCCCCGCTGCCCCGGGGTTCTGGGATGCAGGCACAGAACCGGAGGACAGGGACGAGAGGATAGGCGCAGGGACCTGGATCCCAGCAGATGCAGTCACCGCCCTGGACGGGGCGTGGTCCTTTCCTGAGCTCTGTGAGACACTCAGGCACCCGCGCACCCTCGTAGGGACCCCCGCCTGCTGCCCCCGAGCTGCCCACCCTGCGCAGCCCTGGAACCCTGTCAGCGAGGGGAGGACGAGTCACAGCAGATGGCTGGGCTGCTCTACCAACAGGAAGCCTGCAAACTGAACATCACGGGACCTAAGGCCCTCCGCTCTGCAAAGTGACAAATGGCAGCCGCAGGGCTCGCGTGGGGTCACTCTACACCTGCTGTGTTTGGCTGCTTCAGGCAAAGCAGATCTCTTTCCAAAAACTGGGAACAACCTAGCACCTCGGGCTCCCCCCGCAGAGCTACGTCAAAGGCAGCAGAGAGACCCCTGGGGATCATGCGGCTTCCTGTTCGTCACCTCCGAGTTCTCCATGTCCCCTGGTCGGATGTAGAACATGTCGCCTTTACACCAAAGAGCACGTCACAGAAAGGAACTAACAGGTGAGGTGGCAGACAAACAGGTCCCATGAGCCCCACCGAATTCGGGTTTCCAAGAAGAGAAGCAGGACCCCAGCTCGCTGGCAACAGGACTGAAACCCCTCTCCCCGAGAGGCCTCCTTTCTTCACCCCGACGTGCTGCGGGCCGGGGGTGTGGCAGGAAGGAAACAAATTTCAGAGTGGCTTCCCTCATCCAGCCAAAGCTGGTGGCGGGGGATGCCAGGCAGGAAATTCAGGGTGCAGAGACCCCCAGGCAGCTGGCAGGCTACAGAGCACCCACACGCGGGAGGCGCCCCTCCCCACAGCACCTGCTCACGTGCCCCACTGCCTGGGGCTCCTGCTCTGCTGGGTGAGGGCAGGGGCCCTGACGTCGATGGGTTCCCAGCAGCCTCAGACATGGGAGACTCCCGGCAGGGCTCGCGGCCGGAGAGAGCGCTCCCGCTCCTGACAAAGGCTTCCAGGGGGGAAAGGGTCCCTGTGGACAGGGGCTGTGACCGAACCCTGTGTGCTGGCCGGATGGGGCCCTGGTGTCCCTGCCCTACGCCATCAGTGCCCGGCCCCCTCACCTGCGGCAAGTGCAGCTGCAGGCCCTCGCTGAGCACGGGCTGGCGCGACGGCGTCTGGTCCAAGTGCAGGTTAAAGATGGTGGCCAGGGCGGACTGCGCGGCCCGGGCCTTGGCCAGTTTCTTGTTCCTCCCCGAGCCCTCAAAGAACTGGCCGTCCACGACCACGGACATGACGAAGCTCTTGGCGTGGCTCTCGCCGCTCTCAGACAGGAAGTCGTACTTGAGCCCCGGGCGCAGCTCGTTCAGGATCATCACCGGGTTCTTCCCGCTCGGCGGTGGGAAGGGAGGCGGCACGGGCAGCGGCGGCTGGGCCAGGCTGGCGGGCACCGGCGAGGCCGACAGGCTGAGGTCCCCGCTGGAGCTGAAGGAGTCGTCGCCGTTGGAGCCCACGTAGAAAGGCGGCTCCGCCTTGTCGGGCGTCTCGAAGCCATTGAAGAGCGTGTCGGGGAAGTCGGCCTGGTCGGACGTGAAGTCGGTGTTCACCGACAGGGTCCTGCCCATGGCCAGGTGCGCCTCGGAGGCGTTGGGAAACTGCACGAAAGAGCGCAGGGCCTTCTCCGCCGCGTGCAGCTTGGCCTTCTTCTTGGTGGGGCCCGAGCCCTCAAACACCTGCCCGTTCACCTCCACAGACATGAGGAAGCGCGGGGCGTGCACGGGGCCCGTCTGCGACAGCAGCGTGTACTGCAGCCCTGGCTTGATCTCGTTCAGCTGCATCAGTGCGTTCTTGGGCAGCACGGGCCCCGGCATCCTCCTCCGCTTCTTCAGGCGGTACTTCGAGTGGCCATTGCTGCCCTCCTCCAGTGGCCGCTTTCTGCCACCTCCGCCGCCTCCCCCGCGGGCGAGCTGGGTGCCCTCCACGGGCCCGGGTGTGCCACTGTCCCTGGGGGACACGTTGTCCAGATTGCGGTTTTCTTTAACATCTGCGCTGCTGGAACCTGCGGTGCCCAGAAAGAGTAACTTACAACGCCTTCGTTGCAGGATCTTGTAAATGCAAAATTTATAGATTCCTTTACCTCTTTGTGACCGCTTCAGTGGTGTGTGTGTGTGTGTGTGTGTGTGTGTGTGTGTGTGAATGAGCCGCCCTCCAGGCAAACCCCAAGAACCGCACATGGGGCCAGAGAACCGTCAGCCCCAGCTGAGGGGGCCGAATAAAGGCTCACACCGCCTCTACTCAGTTCACCACTGCTTCCACGTTAACCGGGAAAACTTTTACACCAGGCATGATACACATGCTGTAACCCCATCACTGTGGGAAGCTGAAGCGGCAGGAAAGCAGGTTCCAGCCCAGCCGGGGCAACTCAGCAACATATGAAACCCCGTCTCAAATAAAAACAAAAAAACAAGTGGGGATGCACTCAGTGCAAAGGCCCTGGTTCAACCAATCCCTAGCACTGCAAAAAAAAAAAAAAAAAAAGCAAAAAGACTTTTTCTACTGAGAATATTCCAACCTGCCCAGAGATACAGTACTTCCATCGGGCTCCTCAAAATGCTGGGCAGTAAGAACCCGGAAGAACTCACTATGTCTGATGAAATACAATGTGGGCCACCAGTGCATGGACAGACAGACGGACGGACACGCATCTCAGCATGCTCCTCCTCCCCGAGCCACACAAGGCCACTGGCCCATAGTGTCCAGGGCCTCCCTGTGCACCTCTCAGTGGAGCAGGCTTGTCCAAACTATCCGGACTGTTTCTGATTATGAACTGATTGCAGAAAATTGCTGATCATCGTGTATGGTATTAAGACTTTTTAGAAATTCTCTCTGAAGGCTACAGCTTTATTTCTGTATCATTTAAGATTTTTCATTATATATGGGGACTGTCTCTATCTCAGAATCCTTACAAACTTCCATGATAAAAAAAATAACAAAATATCAAGTCAAAGCTACAAGCAGACTACAACTTCCTAAGTGCATGACAACTTCATCTTTCAACTTCATCTTTCTAAAAGTCTATTAACTGATGTGTTTCCTGAGTAATCTGTTTACACCTCTTTATGTTTAAGACCAGTAAACATAATTTTAGGATTCTAAAAGTGCATGACAAAATAAACATGATTTAGATTTTAAAGGGGAAATTTTAAAAAACGTTCACTCCTGCCTTTAAAAGTTACTACACTTTTTTAAAAGAGAAAAATCATTCCTCCTTACAGTTTTATCAGTCACCTGGCTTAGAATTTTGCAATGCTGTTGACATTTAGGTCATTAAAGACCTCTACCAGTAGCTTCCAAAAATTCACATCTTTTAAATAATCAAAATACTCTTCAAATTGTAAACAAGCACCCCAAGTGATAGCTCAGGATCTACTTCTACTACACAACATAAAAGAAGTGTCTCATAATGCTATGCAAACTGAAAACCCTGAAAACGTCGGCCAGTGTGGCCCACGGAAGGGTTAACGTGACAGTGTCCTGGCTGTCAGCAGTCACGGACGTCACAGCTGGGGCTGCCCGGGGCTGGGGTCCTCCTGCCCACACAGCCCTGGGAGACGGGACACGTCAAGAGACTTCTTGTGATGCCTGGCCTCTGGGACACCCCGACACACACACCACTTCCCTCGGTTCACAAAGCGATGGAATGTTGGCTAAATTTTCATTTATAACATCCTCCAGCAAAAGGCCGGTAGGTTACTCCTTTCGGTGCTCAAGGGAACAAAGGTTTGGGAAAGCAGAGCCAAGACAAAATCAAGAGATTAGTGGAGGGAGAAAGAACATCACAGGCCACACAGCACTTACGGTTCACTGTCATGGCTACGCACAATTAGCAGCATAGAGAATCAAATAATAAGTGTATTCTGACATGCATTTAATCAAGTATTTGTAACCACTGAAACAACCAATCCTTTCTTTTCAGACATAATTATAAGCAGCATCGAAGTTGACAAATAGTCCTGTGATGAGAAGAAAAGTACACTGTGACACAGTCCAAGGATTCTGAACTCTTACGTATTTTGAAAGTACCACTCATGTTCTGTTAAAGATGTCATTAAGGAAAAAAAAGTAAAATGCTAAAATTAGAGAAGGAGGCCCTGCTCTCACCGCTCCTCCAAAACAGAGGCTTCTCTCAGCACAGCTCAGCACCCCAGTTCGGACAGGTGAATGTTAACCATGGTAAAATTTTTAGTTGCTCTTGAAATGAGAGAAAACTTGAGCCTGGTGGTCCAGTTTTGGTACAACACCGAGCAGCTTATCTTCCAGAAAATTCCTCAGGTGGGCCTTTGGGGGCTTAAGTCACCAGGCCCAGGGTTGGGGGCACAGTCCACCACCCCCGGGTGGTTCCAAGGACCCTGGGGCGCACGGCCTTGGCGCAGTGCAAGCCCCGCACTCTGAAACGGGACTGACTTCACTCTTGCTCTTAGAAGTGGCAGTGAAACTGGACATGGCAGGCAGCATGCGTGATAGACACCCACAGCTGGGTCTGTAAGTTTCAAGAGCAGGATGACGAGGATGGCACCAGGAACAGCCCTGCAGCTGTGGGCAGCACACATGATGGCAGAAACACTCACGCCGCACCAGCACAGTCCACACCGGCACGTTCCACACCACCCAAGGCCAAGGTCAGCAGCAGGCACATCCACCACAGCCCACAAGCAGGTCCACAGTGACCATGGTGAGCCAGGGCTCTGCCTGCAGGCGCTGCGTGGTGGTGGAACTCCAGGGCCATCGGGGCAGGCCTGTGCCCGGGTCCTGGGAACAGCGCTGAGCCGGGCTCTGCCGTGGGAACTACTCCAGGAGACGGCTTGCGCGGGGAGCCACGAGTTCTTGCTCGAGACAGGTCACATGCAGTGCCAGCGAGAAGCCACCGTCCCCCAGACAGCTCCCGCAGTAGGCGTCCCCCTTCCGTGGAGCATCTGACCTTCCTGGGGCACCTGCCGCCCTCTGGAACTGAGGGCAAAGCAGAAGCGAGAGGTGCAGTCACTGAACTTTCCGGAGAGCACAGCACTGGGAGAGCTCAGCACAGCCTGAGGCCTCTACCCCACAGCCCCGGGGGGCAGAGTGGGCCACGGGAGGGCTGGGGCCTGGTCCACACCAGCCCCAACTCTCAGAGGGTCTCCGGAGACCAAGGACACGGGAGCCCTCTTCTCCAGGCCCAGGAGGGCCAGGCATCTCGGGGAGCTGTGCACACGGCTGCCCAACCACAGGCGTCTGCGTCATCTCAAAGGCTGTCCTCGACTCAGCACAGGCTGCCTCACGACGTCACGTGAGACCCGGCAGAGCCACGGGATGTGCACCTAGGGGACCTTCTCGAACAAAAAGACGGCCTGTGGCGACGAGGAATGGGAAATCTACACAGGTGCTGTGGGGAAAATGTCCACGGTAAATGCTGATACCTGCTGCACAGAATCTACAAAAACACACCACTGCCCACAGCAGGTTCCCCAATTCATCTCGCTAACAAGCCTACAAACGCTACACCGTGACTAGGACACGAGCTATGCGGGACTACGCGGTAGGCCTAGGTCTTACTCATGCTCTCTTCATCTTCTGCATCCATGGCAAAATACTTGTGGGGGATTCTTGACAGGCGGAGGCGGTTACTGTCTGAAAGAAGCAAGGAAACAGGAGTTAGTGAAATGAGGTGTGTCTGCCCTGTGGAACGGTCACAACACCCTTGCAAATTAAAGAAAAAATCAGGAAGCAAGAACGTCAGGTCAGCCATGAAGGACGGGACATTCTGGGCTCTCATCTCCTGCCTGATGCTTGGGCCACCAGAGGACCCTGACACAGACCCCATGCACAGGACGGCAGGGCGTGGATACAGGATCACGACAAGGGGCCAGTGCCCGGGCTAGTGTGGAGGCCACGCAGAGCACGGGGCGGGCGGGGTGGGCCTCCCCAGGTAGCCTGGAGCCAGAGGCCACATCACAACAGCCAACCACAGCTCAGGGGGACTCAGATCCGTCTGCTATCTGGTCTCGGCCCCAGGTAGACCTGTGTTTTGGGTTACAAAGGGATGCCACATAACAAGAACTGATGCCCCTGCAATTCAGCTTACACCTCCCTGTACCCGAGAGCACTCACAGGCAAGGCCAAACACACGTCACTGATAAAACCTAACCCCTCTTTCTCATAAGCAGGAGAACCAGAGGAATTCTTCAAAGAACGTTTACTCCAATGACCTAATTATTAACAAACGTAAGGGTTTCCTCTTCCTAAACATTTCTGATATATTTTGCAAGACTCTACTAACAATCTATGAGAAAGAATCTCATCAAACTGCAACTGAGGAAAAAGATTTGCAGATTTGTAACCACATACTCCTTTGTACACAAATAAATTTAGACTATGAATGTCGAAAAAAATCATTGCTTTTGGGGAAATGGTAATTAAATGTACTAAGATACGCACAGATCTCATGTGTTTTACGTATCACATATGTAAAACACGCAGTTTTCAGGACGATCACCTGTTAGTAACTCATAACCCTGTACTCTAGCAAGTGCATTGCTAAAAGTTAAATAAGTTTCCACGTGGAATCCTTTATTTGGGAAAGTTTCCCAGATAGTTTAAAAGCACTGCTGTTTTACATTTATTAATTCCTCCACGTGTTTTCTGAGAGCCTATTATGAGCCACCAAAAGGACCTAGCGCCAGCATGAAGCTGCATCAGGAATTCCAGTGTGAACGCTGCCTGACGGCGCTTGTGTGGGGCCGAGTTCAGGGCTGCTTCGCTCCCACCCAGCACCGCCCGCAGGCCCTGGGAGACCCCGCCACGTGGCAGGAGTGGCCTCCCTCTGCTGGCACTGGCGCCCTGGAGAAGGCATCGGCAGGACACGATGCACGGTGAGGCCACGCCCCATCCCTGCAGCTGGAGGACCAGGAAGAGGCCTGGGCTCCACCTTGAGGCTCATGGTGTGATAAAAGAGACTCTGAGAAAACACCAACCGTGCCAAGAACCAGGGCGCGCTCACAGGGGAAGAGAGAAAGTCAGCAGGTGCCGCAGTGCTGAGAGACCTGGGAGTGAGGTCCAACAGGCAGCGCTCCCTCCGGGCACAGCCACTGCCACCGCGGTGTGGCACTGGCAGCAGGTGACAAGCAGGGCGCCCAGAGCAGAGGAGGGGACCCAGAAGCGACCCATGCAGCCGTGCCCCGCGGCCCACATGAAGCAGGGGCCAGCCCTGTGATGACACCACCAGTGCCAAAAGGGCCCTTCTGCGTGGCCCTACGACACATCCAAAACCTCTGCAAAACGGGTCACAGGCGTTAAGTGCCAAACGGAACTACAGAACTTGCAGACAAACCATCGGAGAAAAACCTCAAGATTCAGGGCCGGGCAAAGAGTTCTTAGACTCAACAGCAAAATCATAATCCATAAAGGCCCGTTAAAAAGATGCGGACTAGGTCTCACAGGAGTCCATCACTGGCGACGGCTGGCCGGGGCTCCAGCCAAGGCCCACCGCGTCCCTGCAGAGAGCCCGACGCTGCTCCCGGAACCCTGGCAGTTAGACCCAGGACTCAGAGCAGCTGGGGGGCAGCTCTGGTTCAGGGTTCCCAGCACTACGTTCCCATGGTGACCGACTGGCACATGTCAGCAGGGACCTGGGGTCCGACTGCCTCCGTCACCTACCAGTGTGAGCAGGGACACGCCCTGACTTGGGCCCTGCCCAAAACCACAGATGAAGGAAAAAAAGGCCACACGTTCAAAATCACAGATGCCGGGCGCGGTGCCACACATCTATAATCCCAACTCTTGGGAGGCTGAGGCAGGAGGATTACCAAGAGTCTGAGGCCAGCCTGGGCTAGTGAGCTCAAGGTCAGTGAGCCCAACTCAAAAATAATAAATAAATAAATAAATAACAGAATTTCTTTTTTGTATCTATGTTTTTGTTTTGTTTTGTTTTTGTTTTCTTCTTTCCTTTCCTCTTCTTTACCAGTTTACTGGGATCTAGGAAATTTTCCTTTGTCCTTTTTCCCTATTTTTTAAAATCTTTTTCTTATTTCTTTTTCCTCTTCTCCCTTTTAATTTTTTTCTTATTTTATTCATTCTCTTTTTCTTTTATCTTCTATTTCTCATGAGTTTTTCTGTTACCTTTACCGACGTATCAACAGCCTTCTACTCCCCAACAAAATCCTTTGTACAACTTCTCTCTCCTCCTCATATCGTATAAAGTTTCAGTTTTTTCTCTTGTATTCCCTATTCTCAACCCCTGTATCTTTAATAGTATAAGCATAAAGCTTTATTAATCTTTAGATAGTTAACTCTGTAAAATTATTGCTGAATTCTTTTCTACCATTAGTGGAAATATAGCTGGCACATTTAGTACATATTAGCTACAAGTCAGTACCTGAGTTGTCCTAATGTTTAGAAGAAATCCACCATACTTGTGGATTTCCTCTCTAGAGGTAAAGGCAGGACATGGTTGGTTCTTACAGCACGTTAATAACCCATTTATCTTGGACGATAATACTATAGCTGATCTGCTGCTTTAATGGGCTTTCTCTGTAAGCCAATGCTCAGATTACCTTTGAGACATTAACAATACTAGAGCCTCAAATTAACAGAGGTGGTTGGATCTTAACGATGAGATAAAGAACTAAAACTAGCCATGCCTGAAGTTCACACCTAAGAAGTGATTGACTAAAGACAGCTCTATACTAGCAACAAAGTCTTCACATTGTAAGTGCCCACAAGCCTCAGCACAAAATAAAAAGTAGAAAAAATGAGAAGACAGGCAACAAATCGCTTCCTAAAACTCCCAACTCCTCTGAAACAAACCTGGGGCAATCGAGGAGAAGAGCATAAACTGCACTTCCAAACGACTGGAAAGGGTAACAGAGGAAGTCAGAACACAGATCAAGGAAGGATTCAGTGGGATCACAGAAGATATAACTAAACTGATAATGGAAGTAATAACCAAAATGATCTAGGAACTTTCAGAAGACACTAATGAAAGGCTAGATGAGCTGAACAAAACCATATAAAACCTGAATGACAAGTTAGCAAAGAATTAGAGTCCATGAAAAGGTTTCAATCAGAAAATCAGGAGATTAAAAATCATACAGCAAGTATGGGTAGCAGAAGTGACCAGTGTGCAGTCGGAACTGCAGAACTAGAGGCTAATGATGCCTCCTAAGATCAAAGACTCAAAGACTCTTTAACAGCAGTAAGAGAACATGAAAGATGGATCTAACAGCTACCGGGTGATGCAAAGACGGCTAATCTAACTGTAATCGGATTAAGTGAAAATCAGAGGACAACACAAATGGCATAAAAAACCCATTCACAGGAATAATGGTAGAAAACATCTCTAATACAGGGAAAGAAGTAAACACAGATGAATGAGGCATCTAGAACCCCAAAGAGCCACGACAGGAGAGAACCTCTTTGCATCATCTCGCACATCATGGAGACAAAGCTTAGAAAAAGGCAACAAATCACACACAAAGGTAAACGCACCAGGATCACAGCAGACTTCTCCACATGAACCTCAGAGGCCAGTGGGGCTCGCAGTGAAGTATTACAGCCCTAAAAGATAACAACTTCCTACCATTACTGATGTATTCTGTAAAACTTGATGGAGAAGTAAGTATTTCCATGAGCAAAGAGCACCTCAAGAAATTCATGACCACCAAACAGCACCACAAAATTCTCAAGGATATCCTAAAAACAGAAAATAAAGCCAATAATGCCAACAAGTCAGAGAGAATCACTACATCTGGTGGGATGAGCAGCTAAGCAAAAGGGAGAAGAAAAAAAGAAAATCAGCAACAGAAAAGTAATGCACTGACAGCAATAACTCAGTACCTCTTAGTAATAACTCTCAATGTGAATGGTCTTAATTCCCCAATTGAAAGTCACAAATTGGCAGACTGAATCTTGAAACAAAACACAACATTCGGTAAATACGAAACATATTTAATTAAAAAGAAATTCACAGATTAAAAATCAAAAGGATGAAAAACAATATTCCATGCAAGAGGAACTCAGAAAAAAGCAGAAGTAGCTATCCTAATTTCAGACAAAGTGGACTTCAAGCCAAGACTGATCAAAAGAGACAAAGAAGGTCACTACCAATTCAACAGAAGAGTTAACAATTATAAATATACACGGAGCCGGGCGTGGTGGCGCACGCCTTTAATCCCAGCACTAGGGAGGCTGAGGTAGGAGGAGCATTGTTGAGTTTGAGGCCGGCTTGGGCTACAACGCAAGCGCAAGGCCAGCCTGAGCTACACAGTGCAACCCTGCCTCAAAAAACCAGGGCCGGGATTTTGGCTCAGTGACTTAAGCACCTGTCTGACAGGCACGAGGTTGTGAGTTCAATCCCCGGTGCCACAAAAAAAAAAAAAAAAAAAAAAAAAAAAAAAAAAAAAAAAAAAAAAAAAAAAAAAAAAAACAACAAAAACAAAAAAAAAAAAAAAAAAAAAAAAAAAAAAAAAAAAA
>RJWM01014427.1:0-20498 GCA_004363535.1 Dasyprocta punctata
TGACAAAGGAGTGAAGATGGGTTCTGCACATGCGAGGAATGCGAGCATTCTGTACTGCAAATAGGTACTGATACAAATAAAAAATAAATTTTGTTAGAAAACACACACACCAAAGAATTAGTAGCTAGAAAAGAGCTGCTAGGCCAAAGGTCAGGCTTCTGAAAGGTTCTCGGAGTTGGCATCCTACCTCCCTGAGACCAAAGTCACCGCCTTCACCAAGACGGGTGTGACCGGATCACAGAGACTGGAAATACCCAGAAGCTGACGTGCGCAGGGCCCCGCACTGGCTGTGGGCAGCACCAGCGGGCGGTCAGCATGTCCTCGGGCTCCCTGGCCACTGTCCATGCCACCAGGACCGAGAATCAGCGGTGCAGCCGACACCTGCCACTCCAGACTCGAGGACGCAAAGGGCCAGGGAAGCTAAGCGGCCCACAGAGGAGCTAAAGCGGAGATGTTTGCAAAAGATAAACTACGTACGTAGGTGGAAAGTTAAGCAGTATTTGTTTACAGTTAATTACCAAGGGAACTAGATTTTCATGCTTAAAATCGCATTCTACAAGGAGAACACACGGTGGGACGAGCGCGAACGCTTTTCCTACTCCATGGAGAAGCCACCAATTTATAGCCATGCATTTGTTTTAAATGTGGATATTTTTGAATCAGTTCTTAAAAGGGCAGGCTGAGAAGGAAAATGCCTTGGGCCTGTACAGATTAATCATGTATCAGTGGCACAAAAAATGACATAAAAACCTATTTTTAAAGCAAAAGCCAACCTAATGGTATAAGTCAAGTAACTATTTCTTTGTGGGGAGAAAAAGATCAGTTGCAAACTAAAGTACTTTCAGTAGTAATGGAATACTGTCACCTTTGGGCCCTGAGTCTTTAGTGAATGACAGCCAGCCACTGTGGGGTTGTATAACTCTCTGGATGTCACTCCTTGCAGGGGAAGAAAAAGCGTTGAAGGTGTGTGAACTGTCATTGCCCAAGACTCAAGGACAATTGTGTGACTGGATGCACGCATGTGTGCATGCACATGTGTAGGAGTGTATGTGTGTGTGTGTGTGTGTGTGCGTGTGTGTGTGTGGGGGGAGGAGGGCGGAGGTGCCGCGGAACCTGTCAAAGGTGACAGTTCTTCACAGAGCAACTGAGTTAGCGGTTGGGACCATGGCTGCTTTAGTTACCACTTTACAAGAAAAAATGATTTTCACACATTTTTTTTCTGAGAAAGGAAACCTTCTCAGAAAGGGAAAGAGAGTTTTTCACACTGGTATCTGCTGCTGCCAGGAGATGCCCCGCTTGTGGCTTTGAGAGTCTCAGTTACCTAAAGCCAGGTCACAAAAGCCACATGGCCACTCACAGAGGTGACAGGAAGAGGGGTGTTTATTACGGAGGGCAGTGGGCAGTTCTGCGGGGGAGGGTAGGACCCGGGGCTCAGACTGCAACCCAGCAAGGACACAGGCAGGCGTCTGCCCAGGTACTGAGGCCACATCCTGTGCTGTCCCTTAATCAGCACACTCCCCGCATGCCTATCCCTTCATCTCCCCAAAGGAAACCTCCCAGAATGCGGGTTTCAGTGGGAGACACAGGACAGCGACACTCCTGGGACCCACACTGCTGCGGTGGCATTCGGCCAACGCACAGAGCAGCCAGTGGTGTTTGGAGGAAACAGTGCAGCTTCCCCAGGAGGTGATCTTTCTTGCTTCCTAACGATGGTGCCACACACAAATGGGGCTCATTGGAAACAGAGGCGGGAGCACCCTGGGGTTCCAGGTGCCCTCCAGACCAGAGCTGCTTTGCAGTAGCAGCTGTCCGGCACAGCCAGTGGCAGCTCCTGCACCAACTGTGGCAATGAAAAATCTCTCCAGGCATTGCTAAACGTCCCAGTGTCTTCAGGGTGCAGTCGGCCCAGGAGACAGCTGTTCCTCTAGGGCACAGCTCTGCCCTGAGGACACGGCGGCAGGCAGGCAAGGGGACACCAAACATGGGACATCATCCCAGAGCAAAGACGAAGACTGGAGAAGGAATGGCGTGTGGTCAGCAGCTGGCAGCAAGGGTCTGCCAGGTCCCAGGCGCTCATGTTCATCCCAAACACATCCCGGACACGTGGTTTTATATCCTGCAGGCCAGCAAATGCAGGTCAAGGTTATCACACCCGTAAAGCCATCTGGTTTCTATGTCACCAGGCTGGGTCCGAACTCCTCAACATCCCAACGCTGTGACAAGCGATGGAGCCAACAGTGGGCAGCAGTATTTTGAGCAAGATCAGGCACAGTCAGGTCACAGATGGGGAGTGGCCTTTTAAACACAAGTGACAAACTTAACTCTCAACCTGGACACAGACAGAGAGACAGCAACCTTGAGTAAGAATGCAGATCTTCGGAGAAGAGTAGTGAGGGGCCGTGGAAGGAGAGACGATGTTAAAGATTTCACTCACAGGAAAGCAACTGGGGAGAATCCAGTTAAGAAGGCTGAAGACACATATGTGGTGTTTTGTTAGTGGATTCCACATAGAAGAAAGAAAACAGAAATTCGTGGAATAGGTCTTTATTCTTAGTAGCCACCCTACCAGGAAACAGGCAGTTGCAATAGGGACATGTGTGTGTGCCTGTGTGTAAGGAACAGTCCTCTTTAGGGAGAAGATCCCACAGCAACGTAAGTAAGGATAAAGAATTAGGTGGGGGTCCCTGCAGCGCCATCTTGGTTTGGAACCCCAGAACCCTGAACTCACTGACAATGTCCTCCTTAGAAGGATGGATAAGGAAAAAGGGAAAGTGCAGTGATTGTCCTGCAGTAATAAACAATGGCTTCCACACAAGTAAGCAGGGAATGGCCAGGCAGTGGCCAGCACTAGAAGGTGACCTGACACCGGCCCACTGTGTCACCAGCACAGTGCCCACCAACTCTTCCATGATGCTCTTGGCAGCCCTTCCCGGGGCAGCTTGAGTGGAAGGAGACTGTCACCTCCTTGAAACATGTACCCCATCGCCACAGTCTCCCTGGGATTTATATCAAGGAGGCTGAGGCACCCACCACGCCAAACATTTGTCTTTGTGCGCTGGTCCCCACCACCTCATGCCCCTAAGGTGGCGCTATCCTCGCTGGCCTTGAGTGATGAGGGACAGGGAGGAGAAAGATAAGGGGTGGGGGACTGGGTCACATTTGCCCCCTGGCAACAGACCTGTGACTGCCCTTCCCCACCGTGTCCCACAGATGCTTGGCTCGGCCCAGTCCCCCAGATGCAGCTGTGGGTGATATGAGAATGCGCGATCGGTGCTGACATAGCTGTGAGAAGCATCGCCTTGCTTTCAATGCCAGCCGAAGTGCAATTGCACCAGAAGAGGATTTCAGGTTGTATCATGATTGATAAAGAGTCTGCTTTCAGATCATGAGGCAAAAAAACTGACATAATTAGCAGAGTTACCTGCAAGGAAACTGAACCTGTAGAAAAAAGGAAGGAAGCTACATGGGTTAAAATAAAAATCAAAGGTCAAATCTTCTAATTTAATCCATAACAGGTAAAAGAATGCCACACATTTAACTTCTGAAATGCAACCAAAGCTGTATTGTGAAGATAATTTTTTAACTGTTAAAAAGGAAATGTCAATAACATTTTAAGTACTTACCTTGAAAACCTAGGAAAGAAGTAAAAAATCATAAATACACCTGTAGGGGTTTTCAGCTCTGTAGGGGTTTTCAGCTCCTACCACCTCCTGGGAGCTGTCTATCCTCTTTCTTTTCCATGTTTTCTCTCCATGCAAACCTTTCGTTATACTAATAAAAAAATACATAAACCTGTATATTTCTGTATAGTAATTAATGTATGTACCTAGACGGTAATTTAAAAATTATAACATATGCATAATTTCTAGATAATTATAAATTACTTAAAGGAATAAAAATCCAAATAAACCAACAAATGTATTAAAAATAACAAACGTAACACAAGAATCACCACCAACTGGGACCCGGCTCAGACAATCTAATGGCAAGGTGTTCAAGCCAGTGAGGAGGGAACAGGAACCGCCTTTCTTGGTGTTTTCAGAGTTTATATAAAACAGAAAGCATCGCAATTCTCTTAATAGAGTCAGCACATTTCTATAAGGCAGAGTGACAAAAAGTGAAGGTCAAGTTTATTTGCAAATGCAAATGAAAATCCCCAACAAAACTACATCATGAACTACAGGGACCAGTGAGCAGGCACTGTGTGCTTGGGGTCGCAAAGACGGCTTAACAGCAGGAGATGCACTGACACAGGTTGTCACACGGAAGGATGGAGGGGGGAGGAGCATTCAGCCTCCTAGCATATGCCGAAGACGTGTACGACAAATGCAATCCAGAGCCCGAACTTAAAAAATTGGGAGAAAACTAGGCCTAGAAGATCAGTTAATTTAAATAATTTAAATCCAAAACAGTTACAATTTTTCTAAAGGGAACACACAGCCACCATAGCTAAGAGTGCAATTCATAGAGGAATAGCTACTCACACTATTATTAAAATTTAGACAGCTTACCAACTAGACAACAAAAAGAAGCAAGTATCATAAATAATGGAAAGAAAAACATGAATTTACTATTAGTAGTGTTTGTCTATATAGAAAAGACCACTGAACCTACTAAAAATATTAAAGGTAATAGTAGTTTGACAGTTGTATAATAAAAGTACAAAACCAAGCAGAATTTCATCTGTCAGGAATTAACTATTAGGAAAATTGGGAAAAAAAAATCTCAGGAACAACAACAAAATAAACAGCTAAGAAGATCTCTTTTAAGAAGCTTATTTCAGGGTCTCCATGAAAAAAGTATTAAATTATATTAAAAAACATGTGAGAAATACTGAGCTAAGAGACTACATGTTATAGGGAGACACAATAGTGGAAATTAATGTACAAGTCCAAAGCAATTCAAACCAAAATCTCAATAGAAATTCAAGAAATTAATGAATAAATAAGAAGTCAGGAAAATATTGATGAAGGTAAAATAATACAGACTGGTTTCTATTGCCAGATGTTAAATTGCAAAGCATGAAACTGTTACGTGTTTATGGTAATATGCTGAGTTGGTGGAGGTTTTTTTTCTTTTGGTTTTGCATTTTCAAGATGTTTTCAAATATTCATAATCAGGAAAATCTTTGGCAGTATAACGTACAACACAACCCCCTCTCACTCTGACCCAGTTTAGGGGCCCCCTGCTCCCCGGCTCTTCCCTGAGTCCCCTGCCACCTGCCCCTGACCCTAGCCCTGTACTGCTGTAGGAAGCTCTGGTCAGTAGCAGCCCTCGGGGCCACGTGGCCAGGGCGCCCCTCCAGCTGGGTTCTGGAAGTGCACCCTGCTATCCCCCCGCAGTGACACAGGCTAACAATGCACTTCCGGGAAGCAGCCGCAAGAAAGCAGGAAAGGAGATGAGAGGAGAAAACACAACCCAGCTAGAGCTGCCTTTCCCTTCGTTTTCATTGTCCTATGCCGAAATCTTTTCTGCTTATTTCCCTGTTGGGCTTTGCCAGGGGGATTCACACATGGCCGTGGTGCTCAGGTGCCGAACAAATCAGGGCTTCTGAGAAGAAATGGATCATGCTATCTGCAGAACTTTGCTATGTGTCTGTGGTTTATCCTGTATGTCTTAGGCAGCAAAGACAAAAGAAGGAAGGAAACAGAAAAGGAGGAAGAAGGAGGGAAAAAGAGAGAAAGGAAAAGACAGAGAAGAAAGAAGACAGAGAGAAAAGTAAGGAAGCAGCAGAGGCAGGGAGGGTGAAAAGGAAGGAGAAGAGGAAAAGATGGACTTCACCAGCTCTGATAACTCCAGTGTCCGGGTCCTGGTCTTATCACCGCCCCAGAAATGCACAGTCATAAACTCCTTGTTTCCAACCAATGGAGCAATGCCCAGAATCTAATTAATGAACGAATCAGAATTTAATTCATTATGAAAAAGCTATCTTTGCATAAAGGTTTATCTAAAACCATCTATGGGGAGGGATCTTTAAAAATCTCTCCTAAAGACCTTTACATAAGCTGGGCATGGTGGCACATATCTGTGATCCCTGCACTCAACAGACTGAGGCAGGAGGATCGCTGGGACTTCAAGGTCACTTTGAACAGAAGTGAGATCTCATCTCAATAAATAAATAAACCCAAAACTTTAAAAAAAGAAATAAAAGATCTTTACTCTGCCTTTACATCAAGCATTATGTTTGCCTGTTTTCCATTACTGTAATGAAGTGGCTGAGACTGGGTAATATTATAAAGAAGAGGTTTCACTGAGCTCACAGTTCTGCAGGTGCCAGGGCACTGCACCGGTCTCAGCTCTGCTTTGCTGAGCTGCTCGTGGTGGGTGATGTCACAGCAGTGAAGAGGAAGCGGTCACAACACCAAACAGCCAGAGAGCAGTTCCAGAGTCAGTTTTGTCCTAGTACCAACTCACTCCCGGAGCACTGGGGTGCCGTGAGAGCTGCCTCCCATCTCACCCCAGAGCAGCTCGGGGGGACAGAGGACCTCCCACAGGGCCCGCCTCTCAGACCGCCACCCTGAGGACCAAGCTCTCGGCACAGACAACCGGGGACACACTCAATCCACCCCAAATGCAGCTCCCATGAGAAGAAAACAAGCACCCTGCAGAAAACAAGTGAGGTTTTCATGCAGCAGAGCGCCACATCCTACCGCCTGGAATGAAGGCAAATCTCCACACCACCTGCGAAGCACTGGAATTCAGCCGCAATGCCACGGTGAGGGCTTCACACCAGGGCCGAAGGGGCTGGCACTGGGGGCCAGGGCTGGGCTCCTGTTTGTGCCACACTGCCCAGAGCTTCATTCCCCACATATGCCTGGCTGGCCGAGGGGTTGCTGTTCTGATGAAGAGATTTCATTTGACACTCTTCCTGCCTTGACAGCACATGCCTAGGGAAGTCTACAGAAAAGCACTTATCCACTCAGTCCGTGTCTCCTAGGGCCTGTGTGCGGGTGTGCTTCCGGGGCGAGGAGGAGGGCAGAGTGGGAGACAGCCCGTTCTCAGCACCTATTTCTAAAGCTGTCAGCCAAGCCTGGTAGCGTCTTAAGGGCCCCGTAGACGAGCCGGGCAGCACCAGGGCGCCCCCTGCAGGACACACGGAGCCAGCGCGTGCGTCCCACCTGGTTTGGGATCTGCGCCTATGGGTCGCTGGCCTACAGGGTCCTAAGGTCCTGAACTTGACCCTGAACCCAGACAGGCTCAGGCAAGCAGACCCGGGACGGACACAGGGAAGTGACAGTCCCCAGGACAAGCCATCCTCCCCAGGACCCCACATCCACTCGGACCACCCGGATCCCCAACACGGTCCTCCTGTTCGGCTCAGGCTGACTTCTCCAGGGGACGATCTCCCCAGGTACTGCGGGGATGTCGCTCTAAATCAGCCCTCTGCCTGCTCGGGAGCAGCTGCCGCAGGGGACGCTGGCCGTGGGGAGCTCGGCCTGGGGAGCAGTTTGAGCCCCTGGTTCGGCAGAGTGCACGGCCCCGGCCCGGCCCCACCGGCCCCGGCCCCAGCTCCGTCCACCTCAGCGGAAGCTCTGCACGCAGGGCGGTCACGCTCAGGGCGCCGCATCCCGCTGTCACCGTGCTTGCTTTGTAAGACAAGCCAGAGGGAGAGGGGACCTGGGAGGGGTCCTGCGTTTCTCCCGGCTGTCAGGTGGGAGGGGCGCCTGCTGAAGCAAACCTTCAGTTTGGAAGGAGGAGGGTGGGGCCGAGGAAGCCAGGAGAGGATTCGGGAGCCGCCCTCCCCTAGGCCGCAAGGCGGACAGGTGTTGCCGCATGGGGACCCAAGTCCGCCCCCTTGGGCGGTGGGCTGTGACAGCGGGGTAGTGCGGACCGCTGCTGCGTGCACAGGCGGAAGCCACAAACCCAGGCCGCAGACTCGCATCAGAGCAGCCCGGAGAATCCTCCCTGGATCAGAAGACGTGGGGCAGTCGGAGGCAGGTGGGACCGGGTGGGGACAGGCCAGGAGCGCCGCCCAGCCCCTCTGCTGGGTCCACGTGGCCTTGGTCACCCCTTCTGCAGACCCCTGCTGAGGCTGTCCGGCCGACCCCGTGCTGGGGTCCAGTGCTCTGGAGGAGGCCGGGGGTGTCAGACATCAGCTGTCCCCAGAGCGGGGAGAAGCAGGGCCCTCACTGCGCGCAGCAAGATCACAGAGCCTCCCGTGGGTCACGCTGCCGGAAAGCCCGCAGGCCTTTACCGATCCCTGGTGCTGCGTGGACAAAGCAAGCGGGAAAGCAGCCAGCAGGCAAGCTCAGAGGTCGGAGCCCTTTCCTGCCGGTGCCCCTCTACCGACTTCCCGCAGGCCTTCGGTTTTGTAGATTAAGGAACAGATACCACGTGCCCAGCAGGAAGACCTAGAACCTTCTCGGAACCCAAGCACTCATGCCTCTTAGCAACGCTCCCGACTTGTGCCCTGGAAGATACCTCAGAGTCACCAAAGGTGACCTCAGTCAGGGCCAACTGTGTCCTCCCCGCCCCAGGCCTTCCCCTGGCCTCGTCACGAGGCAGCAGCTCTCTGCAGGAGTCAGTCCCATGCCTCCACCCTCCCTTCTCTGGGACCACCAACTTTGTCTTCCGTGTGAGACCCCCATATGTGAAAGACCCCAAAACACAACAGAGACCAAGCGTCCCCAACCTGAAAAGCTGAAACACCCCCAAACCAGATGCTTTCTACCTAGTCACGGTCAAAACGCAGCTGCACTACAAATACCCCAGGAATTCACCCTGGGGCTGTAAGGATGAGGCGCACATGAACCCACATAAGCTCCATGGTTTGGCTAGGACCCCACCCCCTCCACAGCTCTTCATGAGTGTGGGAACTCCAAAATCTGAGCGAGTCTCAAATCCAAAGCACTTCTGGTCCCAAGCTCTTCAGATAAGGGACACTCAGCCTGTGTCAGCTTTTTCCTGGTCACACAGGGTCAGGTTTTGTGACGGCTGTTGTCAGTCACTTTCATTGCCAGAGTGGTCACCAGAAAAGACCCCCATTCTGAGCCCCCCGCTTTGGCTAAGCCCTGCATTATGGCCTGTCCGGTTTCCGGGACATGCCCGCCTCGATGGAAGAAGCAGCAGAACTCCAGCTTGGAGGAGCTCCTCCAGCCCCCCGTGGAAGCCTGGCAGTGCAATAACCGGGAGCTCACGCCCGACGCCTGGCACTCACACGTCACCCTACAGTGCAGGTCCTGTCACCTTTTGTTACGGGTGGAGAAACCAAGGCACAGAGTTGGTGACTTGCCAGAAGGCTTAACAATCCAAGCTGCTCAGTCACTGAACAAGGTGGTGGAGAGGTGATGGAACCCAGGCCACCCCTTTGGAGTCGCTGTGGCCCTGGTCTCCACTCCACTCCTAGGTGACAGCTGTGTCACTGGTGTCCACAGTTGGAGACAAAGCAACCTTCTCACAAAGGACCCAATCCTGACCTTCTCCAGATCCAGTGGAGAAGAAAGATGACCTTGACCTTAGGTTGGAGCCCGCACACCCCAGGCAACTGTGTGGCCCCGTGCCCACCCACCTGGGAAGATCTATGCAGGTGCTGAGGCAGGTGGCCAAGGCCATGAGATGGAGGACATTTCCTCAGGGCACCGCAGCGCCATGAGAGGCACTGGAGTCTTCTCCAGTTGCCAAATGAAGCCCAACTGAGTGTCTGGCAGGAGGAAAGCTTTTCTCCTTCTCAGTGCTCTCACCCACCGCACCGGCAGGGAATCGCGTTCACCTAACTTCTGGTGGGAAGACTTCCTCTACCTATGTTCACTTCCCACAGCACACAAAGCAGATGGACTGGGAGTTAGGTAATTAAGAGAACCATGATGAGTTCCCCATGAAGCCTTAGGGACTGGAGAGCACAAAATATCATGGTCACATGGGTGACCAGGAAGCTGTATCTTTAAAAAACATCAGAAATGCGGAAAGGGGTCCTTAAAATAAGCTTGTGGGCTGCAGCCAGCATTCTAAAAAACCAAACTAGACTGAAACAGAACAGAACAGAAAGTGCTCTCATTTTCCCTGTGCATGTGTGTGTTCCGAGTTGAAAACTAAACTGCATTTCCTCCTGTTCTTTACAGCATAACAACCCCAAAAGCCGTTGTGGAGGCTGGCACTCAGCCATAACCCGGTCTGTGGCCTGGTCACGCTGTGATACATTCAAGTCAGCTCTCGTCTTTGTGGGGGTTTTTGTTTGTTTGTTTGTTTTTCTTTTTTCCAGAAAGGTGTTAATTGGAGGAGACAGGGAGTGACACTTGATAACAATAAAAGGAAATGACAGACCTAAGCAAGGTGGGGACCACAGACTCCAGTATCCCTGAGACAACACAGATACACCCAAGGAGATAGATGTTAGTGTCTCAAACTCAGAAAACCATGTATTCACTGAGCAGAAAAATAAAAACTATTGCTTATTCTCCTCCCATTTTTCTACAGCTACAATCACAGTTTGGAGGTTATTCAAGTTGTCAGTTGACACCACCACCAGGGTGGTGAAGTTCAAGAGAAATAAGATTTGGATGTTGATAAGCAGATTACCTGATGTGAGTAAAAATAGATGGAAATAAACGTTTGTGACTTTTTTCACGTGGGTGCTGAACAAATGAAACTGATTCACATTTCTCCAGTGAGAACGGAGTCCTACTTCAGGAATGTCTGATACTTCACATTGGTGTTCCCAGGGCTCTCGAGGGCCTCGCTCACCAGCAGGCTCGTGGGGTCTGAGGGGAAAGGTCACGGGAAGGGACCTGGTGGCCGACTGGGTCACCCCAGGCAACGGAGGGACTCGGCACATGAATTTCACCTTCTCTCTGACCCCACCACCTCTCCCGGGCCCCCGCAGGCCCTCGCTGACCCAGGCTGTCCCCTAGCACTGGGACTCAACTCCAAGGGTGGGCCGAGATGCTGGCCTCCCACGCGTCTGCACAGGCCCAGCTGGTGATGCAGGAGAGACCGAAAGCAGCCTTTGGCTCTCAGATCGACTGCCTCTCAGTGAACCCCTGAACCTCCGATCCTTCTTCTTGGTGCAGGTTTGGCCATGAGACCGTCCCCGGGCGAGTGGAACTCCTGAGCCCCTACCCACCATCTCACATTTCAGTGGGGAAGCCAGGTCAATTCAACTATTTGCAACTTTCTGCATTGTGTCCCCAGGATGTCCTTAACCATTCACGAAAATGTACACAGAAATGGAAAATGACATGGGCTTGGCGAGGGCTCAGATGTTTGGCCCGAGGTTTACACTCCTTGATGTGTTCCGTGGCTGAGATTAAAGAAGAAAGAACTAAAGAACACGTGCCAACAGTGGGAAAGAGCATCGCAAAGGCTGCCTTCTGGGTAAAGGAAGCGATCCTGCCACTCCCCCAGAGATTCCCTTCTTTAGCCTTGAGGATTCATTCCAAAGCCCCTAGTGGGGATGCCTGGAACCGTACCCTTTTCCCTGTACATACTGTTACGGCTGACACATTGTGTCAAGTTGAGAAGTTTAGAAGTTTAACTAAGAGTGGCAGCCCAGAGCCAGGATCCTTACATTGTAAATATCCTCATCCTGTGCAAGAGGAGGGCGGAGAGATTGCGTGAGTGCTAGTCCTGCCCTGGAGGGGGCGTGTGTGGCCTGTGTACAATATAAGGGAGGAGAAGAGGCTTGCTCTTGCCCCTTTTGCTCTGGCTGTTTTTACTTGGCTGCTGCCTTGAAGTACTGCCCCAGTGCTGTGCCACTCTGCCTTGGAGCCAGCTGATGATGGACTGAAACCTCCACAAACCATAAGCTAAATAAACCTTTCCTTTCCTAATTTTGGGTGTCAGGTGTTTTGTCTCAGCAAGGAGAGTAAAGTAACCAAGATACATACTTACTTCCAATAAAGTTTAATTGATAAATTAGGCACAAGAAGAGACTGGCAACCATAAACACTAATAAAATAGAGCAACTATAAAATAAGCTGCAATAAAAAATTATAGGAAGATGGTCCTTCTCTCTCAAAACATTTTATGGCTCTGCCCCACTCTTCTTCTTATGATGTGAGATGATTCTTAAATGACATCAAGACCAAGCAGGAAGGACAGTAGCCAGGGGCCCATCAGGACAGGGACCTTGTGAGCTCCAGGTGCCTTGGAAAAGGCTGGGGAACCTGTCTCAGTGAGACGGGACAGCAGCCAGCAGCCCCCACAAAACGGGCCATGGCTTTAGCTCTCACAGGTCTCATGACGGAGCAGGTTAAGGTTGTTTTTGTGTGTGTGATTATTAGAAACTAATAGAAAAGATTCCCCAAATCATAATTGCCTGCTACAAAGCATTCAGTGTTGAGCTTCCCCCTGTAATTGATGCTTTTCCCTAAATACTGTGGTCAGAGTTCTTTCAAAGGCGCCCACACCGGACGTCCCCCGTGTTTCACACAGGCCCTCTGTTGTGGTTGATATCTGGGTGTCCCTCAAGGGCCTCACGCACTCCTAGGTAGAAGCTTGGGTCACGAGGCAGCTGGCCTGCTGTTAGGAGGTGGGGTCCGGCCAGAAGCGTCCAGGCGCTGTGGGCGTGGCCTGGAAGGTTTGGTCTCCCTTCCCAACTCCTCCCCTCCGGCTTTACTCCCTTCAGCCACTGTCTTTCCTTGAAGCCTGCCAACCACAGAGTAAAAGCATAACCGAAATCCGCCTCTCCTCCTTTAAATCGCAGGTATCCAGCACTGCGTCTCCGTGATGAGAACGTGACAAAGGCATCCTCTTACTGCACCCCGATGAGGGAATCCCAGAAGGCTGATCAGCTTCTCAAGGGCACAGGTGACAAGGAAGGGACCAGTTTGAAACTCCAGGCCCCCTTCCTCCTAAAACCTGCAGGCACACAGCCACCAGCTCCCCAGGTTCCTGAAAGCTCCCGGGTTCCCAGGAGGCAGGCGGGTCAACTCCAGTGCTCCACGCTAGGCTGTGTCTTCAGTGAGTTTATCCCAGGAATCTCTGCCAGGAGCAGGTGAGTAGCTGACACATAAACTTCCTTGACCCCATTCACCTTAAAATTCCCCGCAGTTCAGAAGCCTCCACACGAAACCATAAAACAGTCCAACGAATTCTCGACTTTGAGTGCTGAATTCCATATACACTTCAATGCTGCTAGTTTGTTCACTACTGGGCAAAATAAAACAAAACCAAAATCTAGAAACCCACCAGAGCCCAGAATAAATTAAGGGAGTCGCTCTGCAGTCTTAGCTGTGTACTCCTGGAAAAGTTTCCAGATTTCTACAATGTTATGCATGTAGCTCCAACCAGCGGCCAGTGTCACAGGACCTAGATCACTGGCATGTGTGCTGTGGGGAAGGAACCAGTTAGCAAACTGAGACATGTGTCATGGCCCTGTCGCAGATTCCTGGAGCCCCCAGCTTGTCCCTCGGCTTTCCCGTGGCCTCTGTTTTCCCCATGGGGAACACAGCAGCTGGACTAGGGTCTGCGTCTCCGCGGTCTCATCACGGTAGTCCAGCATGGAGACGTCCTCCTGGGTGTGCACAGAAGGCCTAGACTCTGGATGCCCCAGGGCCCTCGGGGCGCAGTCTCCCTTCCTGAGGTTGTAGCTCCTTTGAAAATCTTTCGTTTAGTTGTTTATTTTGTTTAAAAACCTTTTGTTTAGTGGTCAACTGAGACATCGTATCATCTCACATCCACACAGAAAGAAAAGTGTATACCAAGGTATTCTGGGGAGAGACCACATTGCCGTAACTTTTATTATAGTACGTTGTTGTGATTGTCCTGTTTTATTATTATTTATTGTTGCTAATCTCTTCCTGCACCTAATTTGTACATTAAACTTCATCACAGGAAAACGTGGTATCTATCTGGTTTGGTATTATCCAGTTTCAGGACTCCACAGTGTGGGGAGGTCTTGAACTCTGTACCCTGTAGATAGTGGGGCATACGGAGTCTCAGGGGACTTGCAACTCATTTGTGATATACCAGTTAGGGAGCACTGGGACAGACAGTCATTAGAACACCACAAGTCCAGGCAGTGTTATGGCCCAAGTAATTTTCAGATTCCACAACTCACTTGCCCAACTTGCTTATCACTGGCCCTCTGCGTAGAATCCTATAAAACTCTGAGATCACATCTTATGAAAACAAAGCAAAAGGCAGCTAGAGCAGAGGTCCTTATCCCAGGTCCATGGGCCTGCTCTAAAGTACCACCGAAGAGCTTGGAAACGTCTGCCAACCTTCTGAAACTGGAGCCAAGATTTTATGCCTATGTGAGTCGTCCTAGAGAGATACCCACGGCGTGGCAGGCAGGAAGCAGAGAGACAGATCACGGGAGGAGGAGGGGACTGGACCCTTCCAGGTCACATCCCCAGAGACCCACCTGCTCTGACCAGGCTTTACCGCCCAGCATCCCGTTCATCTACGAAGTCATCAGTGAACCAATCCACCCCTGAGTATCACGCCTCTATGATCCCGTCACCTCTGGTAGCTCCGCCTACCAATGCATGAGGCTTCCGGGTGACAGGGAGATACAAATCACAGCACGCTCAGAATCTAAGGTGACAGTCTCACTGAGGAAATGAGCTCTTGTGTAGTACACCATGTATATACATACGGGGTTTTCTGTAATGTTTTGTTTTGTTTTGTTTTGTTTTGTTTTGTTTTGTTTTGTTTTTGGTACCAGGGATCAAACTCAAGACCTCGCACTTGCCAGGCAGGTGCTTGTGCTACTGACCTAAACCCCCAGCCCCCCACAAAACATATTTTAATAAAAATTAAATTAAAATGTGCTCATATAATCCATAATATTAATACATTAATAACATATTTTGAATACTTTTAAACAAAAAGAGACTTCAGACACACTGGAGAGAGGGAAGGTTTTTTACTTAAAATTAAAATTCTAGTTAAGGAATTTAGCAACATGGCTGGCTTCCTAAGAGTCCGAGATTTTCAGAAACACTTTATGCTTTTGATGAGTTGGTATTTTTCTTTTGCTGAGCACCGAGACTCACGTCCTGGGCGCACTGCCAGGACCAATGCGGAGCTGCCGGACAGTGGGTTTGGAGCGAGCTGCCTGGAGCTGCCTGGAGAAGATGCACTGCAATCCCTCCCGCTTTCCTGGCAGGGTGTGTTTCTGCCTCCCTGCGACTTTCGGAGGGAAAGGACCTAGAATGCTGGGGAATCCTAAATGGGGCTGGGAGAGATTCTCAAAGTCCCCTCCACACACCATGAGTCTGTGACCACTCACACACTGATGTCCGGATTTCACAGCTCGGTGACAGACGGGCAGCAACGTCACCTGCTCTCACATGATGGTGGCCGCCTGGCACGGTCGGGTCCCTTAGCCAGGCACAAAGGCAGGCAGATGCCACCACTAGACCGCTGCCCGGCCCTGTCCGGCGTGGGTGCCTCTCTGCAGGATCTAAGCAGAGAGAAGCCCCGTGGGGGGCAAGCAAGACGGAACGAGGACCCGCCAGCCCTTTGTTCTTCAGTGCAAAAAGACAAACAGCGTATTGTCCTTCCACCAGCAAGTCCTCCTGAGGAATCAAGATTCCCACATGGGAGCAGAAACAGAAGCAAAGAAATGGCCCAGAGCTGATTGGAAGGACACTTAATAAGCTTATCGTGGATGTGGGCTGATAGTTAACTGAGTATTAAACCTGGTGAGTCACTGAGTCGGAGATGAACCTGCAGCGGGTGTGCGCCCACTGGTCGGACACTTGCGCTCCTCCGCTTGGGCAGATGCCGCCTCGGGGTGAGGCCCACGCGATGCTCGGTTCGGTGGACACCAATGTTGAAAGGAAAGGTGGGAAAGTCTACACTTATCGTGGCTTAGCAGAGAGACTTTCAGGGTCCACGGAGCACATGACCACCGTGCAATGGCGGTGGCTCCGCTGGGGTCCCTCTGGTCTGGGTGACATCTGAGTGCCTTCAAGGACACGACGCTAATTAACCCTGATTACCGACATTCCGGCATGACGACTGCAACCCTGAGGACCCCGGATGGGACGAGCCCGGGGGAGCCCTCGCTGGGGCCTCCCCATGCCACACGCTGCCCTCCAGGCACCTGGACGGCCCAGGCCCCCGCCTTGGGCCTCAGGGGCTGCACCTTCTGACGCCTGGCCCTGGTTTCTGCTGTCTGCGGCTGCCGTCCCTGACCCGACACCCAGCATCCCAGCATCCAGCGAGAGATCGGGGCCTCTGGAGAGCTGTTGGCCTCCCCGAAGAAGCAGCAGCATCGACCAAAACAAATGACAGTGACAAACACGAGCCTTCACACGACCCGAGTGGGCAGATTCATCCTCACCGTGACCCTGGCCAGCAGGAAGCCACCAGCCAAGGACGAGTCTGGGTCAGTGGGTGACCGAGCCTGCGCTGGACACCCACCTGCCTGCCGTGTAGGTGCAGGGCTTGCACTGCTGTGGCTGCCCCGGGGGAGAAGGCGGGTACCTTCTGGGGGGCATACGGTACCTCACTCTCTTCCAGAACTTGGTCCGGGCATTCTGTGACCGTTCGGTGGAGTCCCCACACCAGCGCAGGGCCCCGTGCTTCTGCCGGAGGTACTGGATGGACTGCGGCATGCAGCCGTAGTCCTCGATCCTGTCCAGCTCGATGAGGATCGCCTTCATGCCGTCCCGGACGAGGGCGCTGTAGACCGCAATCTGCTCCTCTGACAGGTCCTGCAGCAGGCCCAGGCCGGAGGGCTCGGGGGCGAGGACCATGATCAGCCTCCGGCACAGCTTAATGTTCTCATCGATGACGGTGGCCACGGCTGGAAGGGAAGCGGGGACACTCAGAGGGGCTCGGGATCCAGACCATGTGGGGCGCGTTACCGAGGGTGTCAGAAAGGGTCCCTGGGAAGAGAGCATGGACTTTAAAATAGACAGATAGGAATAGAATTTTTAAAAAAATGTTTTAACATCCCACACCTCCCCCAGCTTCCCCTGAAGAACTGGTCCTCTACACTTGTTTGTCATGGCCCTACCACCCACAGTGACCCCATCACAGACCCCCAGGATAGCGGAAGGTCTGGGGTAGATTAGATGATGAACATACTTTTCTTTTAAAAAAATAGATTTTTGGGAAAGGAGAGGGGAAATGTAGTTAGCTCAAACACTGTGTTACTCTTCTAGCTGTGTTTTCGCCTCGTCCTTTACAGGTACGCAAGGACTCATCTGGAAACCAAACAGGACACCCTGCTGAGGGCTCGGTGTGTGGGGCGGGGGTCTCCACAGACCCAGCTCTGCCAGCACAATCCGGTATGCAGGTGCAGCACCCCACCCTGGGGTGGAAAAGTAGACCGTCACCCGCACAAAGATGACTTTGCTTTCACATTTTTAGTGCCTAGGCCAGTGCCTTAGCACATGGAGGTTCTCGGGAGAGACCCACAGAGACTGAATGCACCGATGCGGAGGAGGCGGTCTGCTTAGAGCCCAGCTTGCTGCACAGCCACAAGCAGAAGGACTCTCACCCGCATTTCACAGGGCAGCAACTGAGGCTCAGAGATGTGGAAACAATTTAGATGCGGGAGAAGCAAGCGGGTCAAGGTTGATAAAATCAGCTTTAAACACGACCCAATTTATATATTTAAAGTGATGGGAAACCTCTGAAGTTAGTCCCAACGACCAGAGAATAAACGATCGCATGTCCCCACGACCATCACTGGACACCGGTGCGTGTGACTGGGTCAACCACGAGTCTCCGAAGTGAGACTCACACTATTGCCCCCGGCGAGACGAGCAGACACTGGTGCAGCCGGGAGATGAGGAGAGAGGACAGCTCGGCTGCCACGGCCCCGGGCCTGGACAGCAGCCCCAGTCTCTGGTCATGGACTTCCAGGGCCGTGGGGAAGGGGTGCAGGGAAGGAGGAGGTCCCCGTTGGTTTTATCTTTTGCTTCTCTTGCTGGTGGTGCTGGGCACGGAACCGGGATCACACGCATTCTGCCAAGCTGGGTCCCTGGTCCCCAGCCCCCAGAGGTCCCTCCCCTTTTGGACCCTTGTTGACTTCGAGCTCACTCATACCCACCTTGTCCGGGGAACTCGTCCCTGCCGAATATAAATAACCTGTATCCGCACTGCCGCTCCAGCACCTCGGGCAGGAGCCTCAACACCAGCGTGTCCATGCGGTGGCGCTGGCTGTCCCTGCCAGGCTTGGGGTACAGGACGTAGGCGTCGTACAGCTTCCCGTCTGAAAAGCAAACGGCGCAAACTGGAGTCCGGATCCCACCAGGGCCCCTCCTGTGCAGACGCGAGCACCTGCACAGCTCCCACCACGGCCTCTGGCACAGGTGCGGTGGCTTCTCAGTCGCCGCTGGCTGACCGGCCCTGCCCTGCTCCTCTGCCCGGGTCCCACCATCCGGGACAAAGAAGGAGGCTGAGGCAGGAGCACAGCGCCCCCTCTGCGACTCCTGCTCCACCCCAAGGCTGCTGATTCAAAGGGCACAGCGCCCCCTCTGCGACTCTGACTCCACCCCAAGGCTGCTGATTCAAAGCACACAGCGTCTGGTGACGGGGCTGAAAATGAGTTTGGTGACGCCACCCACGTTACCCTCAGGACAGGAGCTACTGTTACCCTCTGTCCCCTGTGCACAGCCACGTGGGCCGCATTACTCCCAGTCAGCCCCGCCGGGGAATCCCGCTACCGCAGCAGGGAGAACAGGCCCTCGAGTGGATCCTCTGAACCCCGCAGCCCAGCGGAACAGCCCACCGGACCTGAGCACGAGCAGAGGCCTGACTGAGCAGCCACGAGAGCAGCACCGTGCACAGCAGGGCCAGGACGAGCAAGTCCCAGGATGTAAGGAGGAGGGTCGCTCCGGGTCACAGGCACAGAAGCACCACCCAAGGCACAGGAGAGGCAGATCTGTACGCGGGACAGACAGCAAGCCACCTCCGCACTGCCTGGAGTTCTCCAGGGAGATTCACAGGGGACTCGGGACAGCACCTGGGTTTGAAAAAAGCAGAGGGTCTAGAAAAAAGTGAGGGTCTGAGAATGGGAGTGGAGAGGCGAGAAAGGGGGCAGCTTGGGACACCTGCAGGAGGGGGACATCGGTGCCCTGCAGGGGAGTCCTTGGCTGGAGGGACCTCAAGAGCCGGCCCAGTGGGCGAGCTTCAGGCCTGCTGGAAAAGCAAAGCAACCCACTGAGTCACAGCAGGGCCCAGGCCCTTGCTTTCCCTTTTCATGGGAGTCTATCTGCGGCAGGGGCCTGGGGAGAGGCAGTTCTGAGATTGACAAGAGAAAGAAAAATCTCAAACTCTTCACATCTTGTGTAATTAACAGGAGGTGATCATTGCCAGACATGTTTTCATGTTGTGCTTTTCCATTCTGTCAGTTCTCACACCAGACACACCCCAAGCATGGTCATACATACACGCACGCACACACAAACACACACCTGCACCTATGCAAACCGCACATACACATGCACAATTACATATCTGCACACACATGCAATTGTACAATGCACATTTACACATGTACATGCACATACTTGCATGCACCTGCAACCATGACACATGCACAGTAGCACACATCTCCACACATGCAGTCTTGCACACTTGCACAAGGCCATGCACATACCTGCAAGCATCTGCAGCTGAGCAAACACATGGACACACACATGCACATTTACACAGATTCCTGCACAGATGTGCAATTGTGCAAACACACGCAGTTACTCATACATCTCCACATGAATAATGGTGTACACACTTGCATATGTGTGCACACTCACAATCACGCTCCTTCTCTGCCTCCCTGCCCGTGCCATGGAAGGAAACTGAGTGAGAGCTGGGACTCCTGCCACGTGCTCTGCCCTCAGCACCGGGGGCAGGCCCTGCTCAGAGCCCTCAGGACTCCGGAAGGAGGTCTCACGGCAGCTCGAGTTTACCAGGACGGGGACGGAGAGGTTCCGGATCCCGGGCAGAGTCGGCTGTCTAATGAATGGGACTGCAGGGCAGGCGGCAGAGCGACAGCTGACTCCTGGCCAGCGAAGGCCCAAACCCTGCAGGGCTACGAGTCCTCTCAAGTCACAAGATGGCCCCCCAAGGCCAAGAAGGGGGTGTTTCTCTGTATGAAATTTGAGGTCATACATCTGACACCTCAGAACTGGAGACTTTAAGAAGAAAGAAGGAAAAAATGAAGAAAAAGAAAGAGAATGATTTCACGTTGCAGCCGGGCTTACGACCCCTCTGTCCCAGGCGCTGCCGCGGGCCCCTTCTTTCCCTCTGTCCCTGCTTGCTCAAATTAAAAAGCAAACAAACCACTTTTGCTCAGTGCCTTCTCCTGTGACATTACTCCACATCGGCTGTTTCTAAGCAAAATGGGAACACAAGTTCTTGCTGTCCAAATAGAAAAAGAAGAAATCTGGGTAGGAAAAATTCTCACACCTTTTAGAAACTTAAAATATACAAATGCCCCAATTTTCTGGTTTTCTGTTTTCTTTCTAAGGTTTGTTTTTTTCTCCAGTGCTGGGACGGAGTCCAGGACTCCTTGTCCAGAGGCCAGCACCTCCCACTGGGCTGCGTGCGTGCCCAGCCCTGACTCAGCTGTGAGTCAAGATGCGGCTTGCTGACTT
>RJWM01014427.1:20598-50593 GCA_004363535.1 Dasyprocta punctata
TCTGTGCTCCAGCCCTCTGACTCCGCAGCCCTGGGCTCTGTGCTCCAGCCCTCTGACTCCGCAGCCCTGGGCTCTGTGCTCCAGCCCTCTGACTCCGCAGCCCTGGGCTCTGTGCTCCAGCCCTCTGACTCCGCAGCCCTGGGCTCTGTGCTCCAGCCCTCTGACTCTGCAGCCCTGGGCTCTGTGCTCCAGCCCTCTGACTCTGCAGCCCTGGCATTCCTGGTTTTGCTCCTCACAGGTCACCACGAGGGACATGGTAGGATCCTTGGATTCTGAGCAAGGAAGCTGAGACCATCGAGGCTCCGGGATCTCCCTGCGGTACACAGCTCTGATGGAAACTCATGCCTGCCGCCCTCCTGGAGTGGACTGAACAGGACTCCGGAGCAGGACGTTCACCAAGCCTGCCCCCGATCTGCCCAGTGCCCCTGGGCCAGGCTGTGTTCTCCAGGGAAAAAGCCAAGCCACACTTCTGGTTCCACAGCTTCTTTCAGAACTTGGTCCAGAAAAAGTGGAATCCATTTCTGCTCCTTTACAACTAGTCAGCCTCAAAAAAAGAGTGAAAATAAAACCGAGTCGGCCTCCACGACAAGAGGAGTGTAGCAGATCTGACACTAGAAATTCAGGCTACACAGGAAAACACACCTTCGCCGGGCCTCTCCTGCGCCTGCCACGCCCGCCTCAGGGAGCGGCCACTGCAGGCAGGCAGAGGAGGCTGCCGGGGGAGGCCGTGGGGCCGGCTGGGGCCACCACCCGACTGCCAAGGTCGCGTTCCGGTGGTCAGCAGAGGCCACAGACACCCAGAGTTGTGCCTGTCCTCATTCCCGACCACAGAACCCAGGAGCCAAGCGAATGGCCGTTTCAGGCCACTGGCTCTGCGGCAATCTGCCTCCCGGCCGCAGGGACTAGAACAGCAGCCGAGGAGGGGACCACACAGGGGCAAATGCTGGCTGCCTCCCAACGGCTGAGTTCGTCAAGAACATTCCAGAAACACAGACCTACGAGTGAGCGTCCTGAGGAAGGTTGTGAGGGGTCACACACACACACACAGCCGTCTCTGTGACGGGGTGACCGTTCTCCGCGTGTCTGCCAGGACCCTCCATTTCCCGAGGAGATTCCCCTCTACCATGGATGGCAAAGCGTCTGCGGTCAAACACATGAGATTCGTTCGAATAAATCAAGGTGTGTGAAAGATTGCTTCAAGGTTATTCTCAAATGGACATTAGCTCATCCACCCAGAGGGGTGGGAAAACCGGACAGATTCAATTTGACCTCTCTGTAAGCGCCCTTCCTGGATTTGGTGTGCTTTGCCGAAACATGCATAGAAGGTTCTAGAAGGAAAGCCACCTAAAGCATGCCATACAGTCACCTCGGGAATGTCGTGGACATGGCTCCTCCCATCACACCCTTTTAGAGGAGGCCTCCACAGCTACGCTCCTGCGGAAAGGAGTCCCGGGCGGGGAAAGCCACCTTACAACACCGGGAAGGTGTCTGTGACTCACTCATCACCAATGTCGCAATTGCCTTTGCCTCAGCTTTGAAAGCAAACTCACCCTTTAGAACAAAGACGTGTCATTCACCCGCCCCTGCCTCGTCCTAGCGTTCTAACCTTTGCTCCCCCTTGTCTGCCGTGTCTGATTCATTTTGCTTTCAGTCAGGCTGTTCTGGGAGAACCTCACCACTCTGACCCGGAGAAAGAGAAGGCGACCTTCACCAATGTCCCCCACAGAACTACGAGCAGATCCTTGGGTCTGGACGCACTTGCCCAGCCACCACGAGGACCCTGCAGGTGCCCAGGCTTGACAGAGAATAAACAGAGCCCTGGACCCTGCCACATGGGTGCTTGACCCTCACACTGAAGTCTGGGGCTGCAGTCTCTTGACCGCTAAGAGTGTGACCCGCATACCTGGAAATGAAGGACTTATCTCAACAAAGGCACAGCTTCTCTTGCTTCCTCCTTTGCATGTCCACCCTTTACTGTGTGTGCCCAGAAAACACAGCAAATCTCTTTCCAGCTGCCGCTGCCGGGTGGAGCCTGGGCTCAGGGGTCCCAGCAGAGTCGGGGGTCCCAGGCTCCTGGGCTCTGTAGGTGAGTCAGATTCCTTTTCCCTCTTCCCACTGCACTCAGCCTCGCTGACAGCAGCCTTGCCATGTGCTTGGCACAGCGCCAGTCCTGGCGGCCGGAGTCACACTGCTAGGAGTCACAGGGAGTCACAGGGGGCACTCACCGAGGGGACACAGTGGCCAGCGAAAGACCACACAGAGCAACGCAGTCCCATTAACCAACCACACAGAAAAGAGCCAAACCACTCAGATCCATGTCAGGGAAAGGAAGTGGAGTTTGGAATCCCTTCTCAGACATGCAGCCAGGGTCAGAGGGCAGTCTGGAGGCTGAGACAGGGCAGCCTCTGCAGGGACCACCACAGAGAGCAGAGCCTCGGCCCCCAATCTGACCACCTCGTGTGGTGTCAGACACGTGAGACCAGGTTTCGGGGATGCACTCACCATCTAGAGGAACTTGTCACTTCCTACACTGCTCAAAGGTCCCCAGAGTTTGTGGCTGTCATAGCTTTGTTTTCCATGGCTGGGGACAGAGCCCAGGGTCGCCACATGCTACACACGAACTCTATCACGGAGCTCCACCCCAGCCCCTGGACTGCCAATTCTGAATCGGGACATTTAGAATAGAGTCCGAGGCCGGACCCTGTGCTTATCAAGCACAGACAGGAACTTGGGCCGTGGTTTTTCTATGCCAAGCAGACATTTAGACAACCTCCCTGTGTCACCTACCTAGTCTGCACCTGAGCACCACCAGCCCCTGCTGTGCCAGCCCCGTGCATGTCTACACTGGGAGGGCATCAATCCGCCCACCCCGGGCACCCTGCTTTCTGCCTTACAGGAATTTTCCTGTGCACTCAGGGCACAGGAATGCAGATTACTTCTTGCTTTCCAGGCCTTAGTAGATCACATTCGTTCTGAGACCTAAAGTGCACAGAGCCACAAGCATGATGGTGAGGAGTGTCTGTCCCTCCCAGTCCAGGCCACATGGAGGCATCTGTGTGTCAAAGGGCGCTGGCAGGACACAGGCGACACAGACGAGGACCAGGGGGAGCGCGGCAGGGCAGCTGGCTGGGCTGGAGGTGAGCGGCGAGCCCCAGGGCCCTGGATCTGCTGGGTGGAGCCCCGGGCCCTCGGCACCGCCCAGGCAGGATGTGATCTCCTCTCCCCTCCCCTCCTCTCCTGACCCCTCCCCTGTGCTGCCTTCCCCTCCCCTTCTCCCCTCCCCTCCTCTCCCCTTCTCCCCTCCTCCCTCTTTCTTTCCTTCCACCTATTTGCCCTTCCTCCCTTTTTTCTTTTTCTTTCATTTCCTTCCTCCTTCCCTCCTTCCCTTTCTTTCTTCCTTCTTTCCATTCTTATCCCTTCTTCCCCTTCTTCCCTTCCTTCTTTTATTCCTTCTTTCCTTCCTCCCTCTGGCTACGGTTTATATCTAGAGATCCCCCTAGTGCCTCATGAGCACATGGATGGGGCTTTGGGAAGTGGCTGGGTCACAGGGACACAATAGTGATGGGTGGATTAGTGCACAGATGACTTAATAGCTGAATGTGGTGTTGGGAGGTGAAGAATAGTCAGAAGAGTGGGACCCTGGGGGTGTGGCCTGGAAGGGTCTATCTCCCTCCTCCTCCCTTGATCTCTCTGCTTCCTGCCTGTCCTGCCATGGACTGTTTTTCCTCTGCAATGTCGCTCTGTCATGCTGTATAGGATATGCTATGTACCCCCAAGTCCTCATACTTTTGATGGGGCTGAGTCTGATGCTTGTGATCAGTTTGTTGTCTAGCACCAGGATTAATGACGTGACTGCTACACCTGCCCAGGGCTGGAGCTGAGATACAGTATAAGGGAAGGCAGGTCTTCCTCTTGCTTGCTTCCCGGCTTCCTCTTCCACCACCCTCTCTCTCGCCAGCACGGATTGTAGCTTGCAGCTTGCAGCCGCCATGAACTGTAGCCCCGTCATCCCATGCTGCCTTGGAGCCCACTTTATGGACTGAAACTCCCGAGAAACTGTAAGAATAAACCTTTCTTTCCCTAATTTTGGGCGTCAGGTATTTTGTCTCGGCAACGAGCGAAAAGTAACTAAGACACATGCTAACCTGCCTTGGATTCAACTGACTATGGGTTAAAGCCTCCATAAACTGTGAGCCAAATAAATCTCCCCTCCTTTAATTTGTGGGTGTCAGGTATTGTATCCCAGCAACAAGAAAATAAATAAGACATTTGCCTTTCTTTCTTCCTCCTCCCTCCCTTCCATCCTTCTTTCCTTCCTTCCCTTTTTATTCTTTCCTTCCTTCTTTCCTATTTTCCTTTCTTTCCTTTCCTTTCTTCCTTCCTTACTTCTTTCCTTCCTTCAGTTGAGAAAGAGTAAAAAATTAAAAAGTATTTCTAACTTCACACAGAAAGTAAGTATAAAATGAAGGTTCAAACACAGGTCTGTTTCTGTCCAGCCTTGAGAGTTAGAGATGCAACTCCCTCCAGGCCCAAGGACAGGTTCTGGACAGAGCTGTAGCTTGGTAGCCTGGCTACTTTGCTCTGGAGAAATTTCCCTCTCTAAAACCAATGAAGTGAGACCCCCCACCTCCTCCACTCACAGTGGGAATGGAGATAAACTACTCTTGCCACTTCATGAGTCCTTCATGGGCACTAGAAATCTGCAACACCATGTGACAATGAAGCTGGTGATCACAGACAGCCACTTCTCTGAGGCTTAGGTGGGTCCCAGGAGGCTCTGTCCTCTGACCCTCTACGCTTGTAAATAGGACAAAAGTACACTTAGAATGGTTACCCAGGTGGTGGTGATCAGTTTGGAGAAATTTTCAAAGGAAGACACTCACTCACCTTCTCTGGTCTCAGTGGAATGGAAGGCACTTCGATACCACAGCACGATGTCCACCTTAAAGCTGCTGTAGATGCCCAGAACGGAAGTGACCACGACTGTCAAAGCGACAAACCCTCCTATCAAGTACGCCCGAATGTCTGGAGCTACAAGTGACAGCAAAACAGCAGAACAGTACGATCACATTCTCCATGCACACAGGTCATAGGCACATGTCCTAGGGAAAGGTATCCCATATTAGCCAGGGCACTGCTAAAACACTCCTTTTAGTGTCAAATAACAAGTATGGAATGGGACCATCTGGTCTGCCCTGGCCCATAAATTTTAGGGAATAAAAGGGCTCCATGTACTCTGGCAGAGGAAATCCTAGGAAACCTGGTTGCGGTGGCAGACACCAGCTGACTCTGAGTGTGTGACGCCTGCTCTGACTTGCCCCGCGTGCAGCTCCCAGGCCAGTGTGGCCCCCCCGGAGGCTGAGCCTTGGCGTATCTGTTGGAAATGTCCCCGGTGGTCCTGCAGCACGTCAGGGATGACAATCCCGCCACACTGCTTCGCCGGGCACCCTGCACCCAGTGGCAGCACTCCTGCCCTAAAGAAAGGGCCCTGTGCACCTCCTGCCTGGAAGCCTCTCTGCAGGTGCCACCCAGAGCACCCATCCCCCTGGGGCGTCAGGGGCACACGGGCTCTGAAAGGGCGTCCCACCCAGTCACTGGGACGTCAGCTCCCCCAGCCCAGGCCTGGGCACCAAGGGGTGGAAAAAGGGAACTGGGAGAAAGGAAGAGAAATGCAACCAAGGATTCCCCAGGAAGGAGGGAATCGGGAATCAGAAAAGGGAACTGGAAGGGAGGAAGAGGAATCCTCCCTGTTTCTAGAACCCACCTCACAACCCACTTCCTTCTAGGGCCTTCCCCGCCGCCCCGCACTCCATGGTGCGTAGGGGAGGAGCACGGGAAGAGGGGGGCCTTTCCCTGAACCCCCAGAGCACTTTCTTTTCATGATTTTGCTAGTGCACATTACTCACACGGATGGATGGGTTTTATTTCGGGACTTGTGTACACGCACCACGTACTTTAATCATTTCTCTCCATCACTCCCATGTCTCGCCCGCCACCCTAGTTCCACTTTCTGGGGGTGGGGGTTCAATGGGGCAGAGTATTTCTATTGCATTCATGCCCCTGCTCCCAGTCCTCACACCGCCCCGCCTCCCCTTCCTCTTGTGTATACCACCGCAGTCTTCTTCCTACTTTCTTGTCATCTTTTCTAGATTCCACTCATGAAGGAGAACATGCAACATTTGTCCTTTGGAGTCTGGCTGGTCCCACTCAAATGAGTGGCCTCAGGATCCGACCGTTTCTTCAGAGCTGAGAGGCCGCTCTCCCTCGAGGCTGGCCGGGGCCGTGTGCACGAGTGTCACATTTCCTCTGCTTCACCTAAAGCACTCATCTCGCTTCGGCCCCGTCCACACCACGGTGCTGGCACCTTGCGGTCCCGGACCTCCTACTGACTGCTGTGCACCTTGGAATCCATGGCATGCTAAAGAGGGTTGGCCTCCTCACCACCACACTGACCTGCGGATTCTCTCCCGGGGCCAGCCAGGTGGCACTGCTCCTCACACTGCTGGCCCTGAGTCCTCGGGGTCCCCCCTCCCGGCTTCTCCCCCTGCCCTCTCCTGCTCTTTGCCAGCTCCTTCCATTCCTTCTGGAGCAATGGTAGCAGCACTCCCTCCAGGAGGACCCGGCCTGGGGAGGGGGAGGGAACACCCCACAGGTCTTGGTACTGCAAAGGGCCCCGAGAGGAAGACTGGGCCCGCAGTATTCGTGAGGTTCATGTCTGTACCCAGAGCCCCTGGCGAGGAGAGGAACCCTGGAGCACCCGTCCGTGGCGGGCAGGAGCGCTGACGCCTGCCTGGGCTCTGGGAGAAGATTCAGGGCAGTGACGCAGGAGCAGGAGGCTCATGAGTGGGAGGCTTCCAAGGCAGCAGGGGCTGTGAAGCCGGCAGACGTGGGAAACCCGCGGGCACGAGCGGGCACCGGTAGAAACAGCATTCGCCACCACCCACGGAGTCACAGGCATCAGGACGTGGGCGAGGTGGACCGACGGCGAGGAGAAGCTCACGGAGGGGCACGGCTGAGCTGAGCGATGTCCTGGAGACCTTGCCTCAGCCAACAAGTATCCGCCATCCGGAGCCGAAGGCACAACATGTAAGTCAAACAGAGAAGCTGCCGCCTTCACTCCGCGCCAAGCAGACCCACAGGAAGCCTGGACTGAAGAGGGTGGGCTCCCAGGAACTCAGGGCCAGCAAAGCGCCTTGCGTGTCGCTGAACTGAGTTACAGGAATGAAGACTCGGTGAGCAAGCGCTTCCTGCTGGCCGCGCCTCTGTCCTCCCATGGAGACGGAGTGGCCGACAGGGGAGGGGGAACAGTCTCAGCGCCTCCAAACCCGGGCTGGACACAGAATCCTTCGGAACGCTGTATGCGTTGGCCTGAAAAGCTACGGACCAGCAAGAGGCTGGGTTAAATAAAGCACGCATGCTCCCAGGGTGAGATGGACGTCATCCAGGACCCCACAGATCTTCTGGAAGGTACAAGGCACCCACAGTCAGCATCCCCCTCTTCCTGGGGCGGATCCCCGGGCCTCCCTCTGGCCTGATCTGGCTTCTGTGGAGGCTGCTGGGGAGCCCCGAAGAGAGGGTCCTGTAGGGTCTGCTCTGCTCCCTGATCGAAAAACCACGCTCCCCTCACCAGCCACAAAGTCACCGCCTCCACCAAAACATGGGGCCCGCGGCAGAGCCACCTTCGCCCCCTCTCACTCTGTTCTCAGGGAAGGGAGGTGGCCAGGAGGCACTGGGATAAGGAGGAAGGGGCGGCCCTGAATGCCAGCCAGGAGTGCCGGCATCGCAGGGGAGAGGGGGGCAGGGGACTGGCCAAGCCACAGCGTCCTTGGAGAAGGGACTACACCACCGCTGGAAAGCACCGGGCCAGCTAATGTTCCAAAGGCAAGGAAACCATTCAGAAAACTAACCCAACCGTCCGATACCCACAGTAGCGGCCAGAACCAGGCAGGACTGAGAAATGCAGTTCTTTAGAACTGGCCAAAAGCCAGGCTCTGTGCTTGCTTTGCCAAATCACCTCTCCTCACTCTTCCAGGCACTGCCCAGGGTTAGTGACGACGGGTACAGCCACCCCAGGCATGATGTGGTATTAAATAGAAAAGCTAAAGGCAGACTGGCGCCTAGCAACCTGACGCCTAAAGCAGGCAGGAAGGCTTCTACAGGGCACCAAGCACGCACAGCAGTCTGCAGGGGTGGCCTTGCTTGTTACTATGCAAAACTGGAAACAGTGCAGATGACCACGCGTTTCCAGCAGAAGGGGCGAACAGTGAGGAAAGTGGATGGGCCAAGCGGCCAGTGCCAGCATCCACGCACCAGCCAAGCCAACCGGACGCCTCGGCAAAGAACCCAGTCCCACGAGCAACTGCGCTGTGTGATTCTATTAGGGCAGAGCTCAAACGCAGGCAGGGCTGGGCTGTATTTTCAGGAAGATCAACCTGGATGAGAAAGTGAAAAACTGACTTTCCGACAGGCTGCGGGAGTGATGACACAGGGACTTCATGAACTTAATTCTTTCCGCGATTCTGGTCACAAGCAGATTCAGATGGGAACTGAAACATGTTTCCCGGTAAGGTCAGCTTTGAACCTCGCCATTGAATCTGATGTGGTTCGTGACCAATTCAGTCTGCGATCAGAATCATGGAAACAGTTAAGTTCACGAAGTGAGGCTCCACTGTACCGAACAGGACAGCCCCACTTTGATCCGGAAGGGCACACGGAGACTTTTCAGCTCTCTCAGTGCTCACTTGCTTGTTTTTGGATTTGTTTCTGTGTCTGTCTTAACCCAAGCGGTGGCTGCGCATGCCTTCGTCACAGAACCATTTCTTAGATGGCACGTGCCGTCCATGAATCCTCTCCTCTATGCATGTTTTATTTCGCAATGAAAAAGCTTTAAAATCCAACTCATTCTCAGTAGTCCTCCACAGAAGCTGCCACGTTCCTCATGACAAAGGTAAAGAAACCAGAACACAGAGAAGGTGAGCGACAGCATGGTGTCAAACAGCGCACACTCGGCCACCCAGGATCTGAAACCGGAACCTCGGACCCCAGAGTCCTGGACTGGGACCGCAGCACTGTCTGTCCGGAGACTGGACACTGGGCAGGAGGGCGCAGCCATGGCTGGCAGGTGCCAAGAAGGAAGGGTCTCTAGACCAAGCCACAGCCAGCAGGCACTGGTGTCAGAGAATGAGAGGATGGGACCAAGGGGACCCCAGCCTCAGGGCGTGAATAACTGGAAAACACGAGGCACCATGGCAAAGCTAAGACCAACAGCGAGAGAATTGAGAGGTCCGAGAGGACGCACACTGCCCAGCCTCAGGCCCTGCGCTCCTGAAACGGCTTCCGTGCCGGGGAGCAGGACACAGGCAACCTTGGAACTGGTTTGCACTGCATGGAGGACAACAGAAGTCCCGGGGGAAGGGAGGTCACCAGGGACGGGGACACAGAGCAGACGCGACCTCAGGAGCCCCCGGAGGACCCCCTGAGAGCAGGGCGAGCTCAAGGTCCCAGTCGGCAGGCGTTGTGGGCTCGCTCACACCTGGGACAGAGTGACCCTGGCCTCCCGGTCACCAGAGAGAGGCAGAGAGCAGGCACGGCGAGGGCCGCACACTGCAACCTGCGAGCTGCGGAGGACGCATCCCCGCCGCACGCTTCTCCCAAGGAGCGGACGCACGCAGGCCGAGGGCTTGGCAGGAGCACGGGGCCTGCAGGCTCTGTGCCACAACTGCTGTTCAAGGCGGGGTCTAGAAAAACCTTCTGTTCTTCCCTGGGCTTCAGTTAGAAGTATGCAAATGAGGGGCCCCTGTAGGGGGCGCTGGTGACCTAAAGGCCCCCGAGTGCACGTAAGTCATGCTTCACCACACACAGGAAGTCAACAGAAACAAATTGCCTCGCTAAGCCACGCGGCATCTCACAAGGTATTTCACACCCTGCCACGGGGAGGTTAGGAATCCAAAGTCATTCTCGAGGTTGTGCTCCCTGCCGTGGGTAATCAAAAGGCTCCCACTGAGCTGAGTGCTGGCTGTGCGCTCACTTGGCGTCGTCCTCCGGCTCCTAGTTAGTAGCCCCTCCTGATTCCGGTTATAGATAATTTTTCAAAGGTACATGGTAAAAAACATGCATACGCATTTTTACTGTGCATTGAATTATTCTTAATATATACAGGTAAAAAAAAATCACCAAAATAATTGGCCACAATACAAGCTGAGCAATCTGGTTTAGCAAAGGAAAACTTGGTTTTCTAGAACTCTGATGCACAGAAATCTTAATGTATGGGAGAGAGCCACCGTCAAAGCCTCTCCCGGAGCTGGGCGTGGTGGCGCACGCCTTTAATCCCAGCACTCGGGAGGCTGAGGTAGGCGGAGCGTTGTGAGTTCGAGGCCGGCTTGGGCTACAACGCGAGCACAAGGCCGGCCTGAGCTACATAGTGCGACCCTGCTTCAAAAAAACTAGGGCTGGGAGTTTGGCTCAGTGCCTTAAGCGCCTGCCCTGGCAGGCACGAGGTTGTAAGTTCAATCCCCGGTGCCGCAAAAAAAAAAAAAAAAAAAAAAAAAGCCTCTCCCGGGACAGCACCGCTCTGTTTCATCCACGGTGCATCGTCTCACACCAGCACCTGAATGTCACCGTTTGTGTCTAGATGTCCCCCTAAAGCTGCATGCAGTTGTAGGGTTTTTGTCAGAGGTGACTAAATCTAGAGAGTATGATTGTGTCGTAGTGCAATGCTGGGATTCAGGGTGCTGGGATTAAGGGCCGGTGATTGCTGGATCAGTCCACTGATTGGGTCGGTGCCACCCTAATCTCACTAGACTGGATACCCTACAAGGGATAGAAAGAGGCTTGTCTCCCTCTTCCTTGTTGTTTTTGCTCTTTTCTGCCTCCATGAACAGTTACCCCTTTGCCATGGGCCACCCTGCCTTGCGGCCAGCCGATAATGGACCGAACCCTCACAAACTGTGAGCTAAATAAACCTCTCCTCCCTTAACTTCGGGCATCATGTGTTCTGCCTCAGCAATGAGAGAAAAGTAACTCAGACACCCGATGTCACCTGTCTTTCATATCCGGTTCCTGGCCATCACAGAGAGCGCTCTGGCCACTATGACCCCACTGGCCATTACCTGGGAGCCTTAGCATGATGTAGGCGGCAGACACTCCGGCATGACACGTGAAAGGAAGGCCGTAGTCCTCCATCTTCACTTCTAAGAAGGTGATGTTGACCGTGTAAAAGATTTGTTCTTTTAAAGAAACATTGGTTCTACAAAAAGAGAAGAGTGGCGCATTAGCATGAGTCATATGTCCCCAGCATCATTTGTATTCTTTATTCTGCAATAAAGTGTTTCTGTTTCTCGGAAGACTACCTCGGAGGGTGATTGCCCCAAGAATGCGTCACCGAGTGGCCCGTGTGGAGCGTGGCCCCAGTGACAAGTCTGTCTCTGCTCCTGGGCAGCGATGAGGAAGTGTGGTTCTGCTGACCGCAAGCATGAGCCCGGCCTCTAGGCTGCGCCTCCGCAAGCAGCCCACCTCGCCACACCCCACAGCCCATGCGAGTTCCTCTGCTGGCGGCTTCCTCCTTTACACCCTCAGAGTTACCTCCCGTCTGTCCAGCTTATGCCGCACACTGCCCCACGAGTCTCTGCATTGGTGCCGCTTTCAGTCCTTAGGCCTTGAAGGCCATGTTCAGGCTATGACTGAATGAGCAGGAAGAACACTTTCACTCTATAGCTGACCTCTGCTTTGTCACCTGTCCCTGATTAGTCTGGGATGTGGGATGACATTAAAACGTTCCACAGTTCCTGTGACCCAATGCTCGGCCAGGCTTGGCACACCAAGATCTCAGAAGGACAAAGCCAAGAGAGAGCAGGGGGTGCTGGGAACCCCACACGGTCTACCCCGCTGCACACTGATGCGGCTGAGAAGCCTGGGTTAGCGAGAATCCAGGGGAGGGGCACCTACTCGATTCCCTCCCGGACGCGCCTGGAGTCATTGTAGTAATCGTCCACCATGGTGTCGTTGACCCTCCAGCACCGGAGGTTCGTGTTATCCCTGGTGTCGGTTATGTTGCAGTCCACGATGAGGGTGGAGCCTGGGATGACCACATTCACAAATGTTAGGCTGCAGCCCTGCAGGTTCTCGGCTACTCAGCTCGGTCAGCACCTCACGCACAAAGGCCTCCTGCTTTGGAGCCTCGCGTGTCTTTCGATGATGAGAAATGCTCGAGGGCAGTGACAATCTGCTCCACTCCCTGTCTGCACAGACACAGCGGGGAGGCGGGCCTGGGGGCACCCACAGCTCTGAGGAAGGTTTTCCACACTACTTCTGCTCCCAGTGACTGCAGCAAAGGGCTTCGCGGTTTACAAGTATTACCCATGTGTTTTCTCCCTTAGTCTTTATATCTTCGGAATACTCCGACAAGGCAGAAAAAGGAGAAACTTTATTATCCAGCCCTGTCATATGTGGAAAAATTGAACTTCAGGCCCATTGAGTGGCTTGCCCAGGGTCACACGTGAATTGGGGGAAAAAATGAGACACAGACCTCAGTTTTCCAGTTCCAAATCCTGTAATATTCCTCCTTTGGAAACACGAACCCCATACCCTTTCTCCTCTTCTCCTTACTCAATCTCCACACACATTCATGAATCATACATTTGTTTTTCTGAGACGGTCTTGCGCTGTAGTTCAGCCAGACCTTGAACTCACTTTGTAACCGAGGCTAACCTCAAACTCACGGCAATTTTCCTGCCTCAGCCTCTTGAGGGCTTGAATTACAGACATGTGCCACTATGCCCAGCACAAATCATATTTAATAAGCTTGTAATTTCACTTTATTTTACCCTATGAGCCCAATAAATCCTACTGCAAGTTCCAAGGCATGTTCTTTACTTGGATATTTACTGTATTATGAATGTAACGTACATACTAAAAAGTAAAGTTGCATGCAAAGCTAACGAATTATGAGAAATCAGTTGTACCACCTTACCCATCAAAAAAAAATTTCCTACTTTGTATTTAAAGTGTCATAGCTTTCTAATACTTCCTGAAATCTGTTGGTGCACATCTTACTACTCATTTTTTCTGCATTATAAGTGTCTTGACTATTATGACATTCATAAACCCAGAAAGCTATTAGAAAACTGTGGAATGAAACTTTCTTGATCTGAGTAAAAAAAAAAAACTATTTTTAAAAAACCTACAGAACTGTCGCACTCTATACTGAGCTAACACCTTTCCTCTGTGTGTGTGTGTGTGTGTGTGTGTGTGTAAAGGCATGTGATATATTCACAGGTTCAGCGTTGAACTTTGCTCAGTGTAAAGTATATCCCTCTCCTAGTGCTTTTTGCCTTAAGATGGATCTTGATTAACATAATTAACATAATTATACCAACATTATTTTCATTAGTATTTATGTTGTATATATCATTTTCTGTCCTTTTACCTTTGAGCTTCTTATAAACAGCACATGATTTTTTTTATTTTTTAATCCAGCATGACCAGTTTTCTTGGGAGTATTTCACCCACTGACTAATTAATGATAAATGTTTTAAATCAGCCATTTTAGGTATGTTCTATGCGATGCGTTTATTCCATATTTGGGTTTTCTTTCTTACCTTTTTGGCATTTCTGCTTCAATTCCTTCTACCTCCATTTCTGACTACTTTTTAGTACTACATTTAGCTATATATTTTTATAAAGTATTATTCTTTTACTGTAACTCTAAACAATAAAACATATCCTCGGATTTGTCAAAGCCTGATATTATTGCTATTGTTACCGTCGTCTCTGACGGTGCATCCTTCCCTGGACTCGCCTTCACTTCCCTCAGCCCGGAGGATAGCGAATGCTGCTGTGGATTTTCATTTCACAGTTAGTTTAAATTTCGTGTGTGTGTGTGATCTGTGACTCCTTCTTCCATACCCTCACATCCATCCTTCCTGCTCTTTTGTCTCTGGGTACTTAGTCCTGCATATTTTCTCCTGACCGGTATTTTGGCTCATTAATTCTCTTTTCAAATATATTTTATATACTCTGAAAACATACTATACTGATCAGTGCTGGACATTTTATTTGTTCATTTTCTAAATCTGGTATGCTGTTATTACTAGTTACTAGTTTGCTGTTTAATCCTTAGCAGCTCCACAGGTAAATATCATCTGAATGTACGTTTCTTTTACTACGGATTAATTTTATCACGTTTCATTGCTTTTCTTCTCGTGTGAATTATTTGTTTGCCCCGTTTAGATTGGCACTTTTGCGACTTGCCGACTTTGTTGCACATACGTAATCCGACCCCTGTTCTGTCCCCTCTACTCCAAACATTTTCCCCTACTTTGGCCTTTACATTTCGACTCGACCGTCTTTATATATACTCAAGTGTTTGCATTTTTAAAGGCTAGTATAATTTTTTGATCTTTTCATTTGTGTTTTCTTCCCCTGGTTTTAAGCGTCTAGTTCTTAGTTGTCTGTTTTTATGTTTAGAAACTACCACATTCTGGTGTTTCATACTTTCATTATTGTATGGTTGAATTAAAAAGTTATCTGGAAAAAATCTACTTTGATTTAGCAATTCCATGAAATAAATGTGTCAATACGTGTTTTAAAAAATCCCTGATGATGCCGATTGCAGCAAGCTGGCGCTCCTGCGTCCCTGAAGAAGGACATTTAATGCTTTGGACACGTCGGGGCTGACGTCACCGCCAGGGCAGGGGCTGCCGACAGGTGATCACCTACACAGCCCCACCTCAAGTGGAAACTGGCGTCACGCAGCCCGGCGAGAGAATGACAAGGCCCTAGAGAGCAGGTTCACTTCAAGCTAATGTCCTGCTATTTCAGACTTGTAAAAATAACATTCACTTTGTACTCAAATAGGCCTTACTAAACAACTACTAGTGATGACAGTATTTTAGATATTTTTCTTCAAACATCTAAATGCATTTCCATAGATTTTGTTTGTTCATTAGTTTGTTTTTTGTCTTTTTTAGAAAGGTCTCACTGTGCAGTTCAGACTGGCCTTGAGTTCACCATGTAGCCCAGGCTGGTCTCAAACTTGCAACCATTCTCCTGCCTCAGCCTCCCGAGTGCTGTGATTACAGGCATGTGCCACCATGCATACATATTTTTAAAACTGTATGTTAATCTTTCTGCTTAAAGACTCCTGCTTTTTTAAGCCAGCACGGTGGTACACGCCAGTAATCTCAGCACTTTGGGAGGCTGAGGTGGGAGGATCACAAGTTCAAGTTGCACCTGTACTACTGAGCAAGATTCTGTCTCAAAGCAAATATCGAAGTAAAAAATAAAAAAGGCTGAAGATATAGCCCAGTGTGAAAGCCTTGGGTTCAGACCTCAGCCTGAAACAACCACACAAAAAAAGAGTCCTAGTTTTTCATTGTCTGAATACATTGGCTAAATTTTCCAAGATAGGAGAGAGGAGTGGGGAACAAAGTCAACAGAGAGACACAACAGGAAAACTTCTCTGTCCGAGCAGTTATGAAATGTATAAAAACACCCACATGGTGAGTGTCCGTACCTAACGTCCAGCCTATCGGGCATTCTGCTCCCTGAAAGTTTAAAGGGCTCCTACAGACACAGCCACAAGAGATTATTAACAGATTTCAGCTCCATCCCATTTGTTGCTGTGTAAATTTTCCCATTTCCAAGTCTTCTATTTGAGCTTCTCTGCCTTTGGGAGATTAGATTTGCTAGAAGCTTTTCTACCTCCCCCAGCTATCTCCCCCCTCCCCAGCCAGCTTACAAGACTCACTGTTTTACTGGGTTTTTTCTTAAAATTCATTATTTTCTTTTTTTTTTTTTTTCTTTCTTCTTTTTTTTTTTTTAAGAGCAGGAATAATTATTGAGAAAAAGGTTCTGTCTGAGAGAGACAGAAGGGGTCCCGGGTGGGTTGCCCTAAATTCATTATTTTCTACTTTTAACCTTGTTGTTTAGTTACTCTTTTTCTAAGAGTTAAATGGTTATTCATACATTTTAATTATTTCCACACTTACGTATAGCTGTATTTAAAGACAGAAACTTGTTCGGGGTATAACACTGATCACATGTCATGAAGTTGAACTTGAAGTATTGTCACTGTGGCTATTTTTGTTGTTTTGATTTTTTTTTTTTTGCTTTGTGTTTAGTTGCTGTTGTTTTTAGTTTGTTTTTTGGTTTTTTTTTTGGGGGGGGGGTTTGAGACCAAGTCTTGCTGTGTACCTCAGGCTGGCCTTGAACTCACTTTGTATCCCAGGCTGGCTTCAAATTTGCAGTGATCCTCCTGCCTCATCCTGCTGAGTGCTGGGATTACGCGCATGCACCACTGCACCCGGCTTCTGTCATTATTTCTAAACAGTCTGTACTATGGCTTCAATTTTATTTCAACCCAAGGAAAGTAAACAATTAGAAGTCAAATTAGTGGCTCTCTAATTTTTTAATTTTGAAAAATTTTAACTGACAGTAATTATATACGTATAAGGATATTTTGGTATGTTTATATTGCGGTTATAATTAAATCAAGCATAGCAAACCCAGTACCTCGAATGCTGAATTAGATTTTTTTCATTGTTTTGATTTGAGTTCTAAGTTTCTACATTTACTACATTGTGGTTGTGTCATGTGGTTTATACAACTTCCTCTTTTAGTTCTGTAATTTTCACAGATGTTTATGAGTCATTTCATAAACACATTATTCTTACTATATTAATCAAATATTTTAGATTCTTATTTACTTATTGAATCTATCACTGCCATACCATATTAAAATCTCCCAATACAAGTGAACAAACTCTGTTTTCTTACTGTATTACTCTGTTATCTCAAATGAGACTCTTAGCTTTACATGAGTTGATATTTGATATATAACAATTTGTACCTTGGGCAGTATTGCAATTTCCATTAGTATGAAGTGATCCAATTTGTCATTTACTTTTTGGTTTGATTTTTTGGGTTAATTTTTGCAAATGACACCTCACTTATACAATTTTCTTTAATGCTTTAGATAATGGATTTTTACACATGTGGCTTTGGGGGAAAAAAGTATGTAATTAGATTATAAAATCCCAATTAGGTTTTAATATTTGTTTTAATTCAAATAGCTATTTTTAATGGAGACTTTGTTTAAATTTTTTAGAAGATACTTGACATGTTTTATTTTACTAGTGACTCCCTTTCAGTTTTAAAAACTGATTTGAGCCTCTTTTTCTCTAGATCACAAACTGGGACAATATTTTTGATCTTTTCTTACACAAATTAAGGAATATAACATGACCTTTTTCCCTTCTCCTTTAATATTCTTTCCAATAGGAGCTAACATAATCCAGAATGCCCAACCAACACTATCTAGCTGTAGTTTTACCCTATGCGTTGTCTTTTGCAGGAATTATTTTTATGTTTTTATTCCCTGTGCATAATCAGCATGGTCCCCTAGACCCACCCTGCTCACAGCCAGAATCCAGTGTCCCGCTCCCCTCGGCTTCAGCTTGGCTTAGCGTTTATCTCAGTGCCTCTCCCGATCAGCTCAGGGCCATCCAAAGCTGGAAACCAGATCTGTATCAAATTCACACCACTCGCTCGGACTCGGTACTATGACAAGCCCTGTCCTCAGCGACGTCAGTGACTCCGCCCACTTTACTCACCGAGTCGTACTTCAATGGAGTTATTCTGGGGATAGAGGATCTTAGGGATTCTTCCTCCAGATCTACTGCTCTCTGCTAAGAAATCACACCCACGGGAAAGGACATTAGAATCACATATGCCGCAGTCCCAAATACTTTCACGCAGCACTGTGAAGCATTACAGACTTTCTATAAAGGTGGGTCAGGAAAAGAAGAGCCAGGGCGTGGTGAAACACCGCTCCACATATGCATGCTACTTCAACAACAAATTATGGAATTGCTGAGTGGGGCGGGGGGGCCTAGAAACTCAGCTAGCAAGGAAGTTCACTTCAGCCATTATCTACTTAGTTTAAATACAAACCAACAGGATGCTAGAATACAATTTTCATTGCTTGACAATATAAATACACTTCCGAGCTGTGGTGCCAAGCAAAGCCCTGGAAGAGCTCCGAGGTGGGAAGCAATGGAGGCCAGAACTCGGTGTCACACTGAGCTCCCTCCTCCCACCCGGAATTTCCATCACTTCCTCTCCCGAACTCTTCAGCTCTTTCATTCCAGCCCCTTCACGTTCCCACGCCCTCCGTGTACTGTCTCCCTGGATTCCCGCTCCTTGTCCTTTTCCTCTCCTTCCCTATCCCGTTAGCCACCAAAATCCAGCAAACACCTGTTCAGTGCTGCATTCCTCATCTATTTAGGGTGGGGTGTGGAAAAGTTACGAGGGAAGCTGGGAAAACATCGGGAAACACGCAGCCTTTGGGGTGGCCATAATATTTGGACATGCTACAGACAATTTAAATTCAGTTCTTCCAAATAGAAGTTATCACCAGCTAGCCAACGGGTCTCTGCTAGGCAGATCACACATGGAAAATCCAGAAGTCACTGGGTTGTCTGTCTGGTCTCATGTTTTCCTTTCCCGCCTTACACCAGCTCATCACCCCGGTAAGGACGCGTCGCACTAGCGATCAGCACTCGTCTCTGCCTCGCCACCCTCTCACACCTCAAGCTTCATCAGGGCAGCGGGCACAGCTGTCTTCCCCATCATCGTACCCTCTCTGTGCCCCATGCAGGACCTGGCTTGCCAGCACTCCATAAAGCATCCCTAGGGGATGAAGTGAAGGCGAAATCCCCACCGTCTCCCGCGGAGTGCAGCCTCCCGCACCCTCCGGGTATCGCAGCAGCCTCTGCCCGGCCTCCCATACCCGCACCCTCTCTGACCTCTCCCGCTTCAAACCCTCTCAAGGCCAAACTCCTCCATCGCAGGCGCAGCCACATAACTGCACCCATCTGGGACCCCGGGGGCCACATGGTGATGCCCACATGTAAGCAGCACCCTGAACTTGCCCTTGTCCATCTCCGTGCCTCCCTCCCCCATGTCACAACTGCCACCAACGCGCCAGTGTGATCTTCAACGCTTCCAACAGAATTCCCGGGGCTGGACACAGCCATGCTCCGCCTTACTTTCTTCTCTCTGCCTGGAGACCCCTTCTCATTTTCTTTGCTTGGCTGTCAAAACTAACCATCCTCCCAAATGCTGCTGAGAACCTGCGCCCTCTCAGAAGCCTTCCGGATCATTCACTGGCCATCCCATGGCCTCTTTGGATTTCTTTCTGCTCCTCCATATCCTAGTATGTGATGCTAAAGTGATCCATCTATACCTCTAAATTCATTCCTATCAGGTTGGGGTTTCTATATAGATGAAACAAACTTTTAAGTTTTTAATCACCATAACCTAACAATAATGCTTGCCAGACAATGGATCATTAACAATTGCTGTTTGAACAGGCATAAAATGTGGGCTACTGAACCCATATTCTTCTTCATTCTGCTTTACAAATTCCACCCTCCCAAAAACTCCCCCAGCTGCCCATGTACAACTAAAGCATTGTAGCAGTGATACCAAACAGTTAGTAAACAGATTCATGGCCGGGGACAGGGCCCAGGACTCATGGGTGACCAAGCAGAAATGTTTACTTTTAGAGTTCCTGATTAAGGGAAGTTAAAACCGAAGGCCATCCAAGAGCACTGATGTTGCCTGAGTCATGTCATCAAGGACAGAGAGGAGGAGAGTGGAAGACTTGTGAGTGGGAAGCCTGGGCGGGAATGGGAACTCGGGGTCAGGGCTACCTGGACCCCTCCAGGCGGACACCACCAGGCACCAGCCAGGTACCCAGTACTGGGAATTAGTGAAGAACTTCTGTCCCTCTAATGGGCTGGTACAGAAACTGTCTCCTGCAGAGCAACAAAACCCGTGGACACAGAGAAGTCCCTGCCCCAGGCATCTGGAAGGGAAAGTGCCCACCTGGGCATGGAGGCCAGACTTCCAGTCCTGTGTCCACACAGGAAGCGCTGGGAACCTCACTGAGTTGCTCCCTCCTCGGCCTCTGGAGAATGAAAGGGTTTGGCTAACTTAGCTTCTTCTACCCACAGGATTTGCCTTTGAAATTTGCAGGGCGTGTGCTCGGGAGAACTGGCCGTCCTGGGCTGGGAACCAGACCTCATGGGCAATGGGGCTCCCAGAACCATGACACCTTGGATCATGCAGAGCCAGAGCCAGGGGAGGTCAGCACCGGGATGGCCTTCAAAACCCACCACGGTGCAGGTTAGGGACAACCAGATCATAGTACTGTCTGCCGCACACTGAACACCAGGCACCCAACAACAGCCCTACACCCCGAACTCACTTACTGACCACAAACAAGCTAAGAGTTTTGAGCGCTCTTTTTCTTAGACAGCAAAACTAAGCCGCTCGTGCCCTCCTGCCTCCTTGTTTGTACCTCCTGGCCTAACAGTGACCAGCTTGAGATTTTGCTAGTTTGGGAGGAAATCAAGATCCAGGTCATTTCTGCCCGTAGCCTGGAACCAGCCAGCTCACTCAAAGGGACGGGAAGACCGGTGACAGGTGGGGACATACTTACTGATGCTCACAGAGATGCTTCTGAGAACCTCGTACGGGTGCCCTGGGTTCCCCTGGTGCCTCAGCCTGGCTGTGCATGTGTAGCTCCCCCCATCCTCTGCAGAGACGTTGTTCACAAAAAGCTTCATTCCCGAAGAAACAAACTTCTGTGGCTCCTCAGGAATCTCTTTGCAGCCCTAAATTTCAATAAAGCATTCCAGTCAATGAGTATATGGGAGTACTAGTTGCACTCCTAGTTAGTACCAGCCTAGGAACTACGGGGAGACAAGAAATCTTGTGCTCCCTTGACTTTGTTATTTACCATCTAAGCAGAGGGTGATTGACAGGTGGGTAGGTAGGTAGGTAGGTAGGTAAGTAGGTAGGTAGGTAGATAGATAGATACATAGATACATAGATACATAGAGATAGATGGATGGATGGATGGATGGATGGTTGGAAAAAAGAATTCTTTGCTCAGTCTATGTGTGAGTGTATTGTGTGAGATATATATATGGAATCTGTATTCGTATCTAGCGAGCTACATCTGTCTACAGAATATTTGACAAGGAATATATCATGGAGCTGAGCCATACAGGGTCTTGTCAGGACAAGAACCGGCAGGAACGTTCTGCAGCACATGGGCCACCTCCTCCCCACACTCCCATCAGCACAGGTGAGTACCAGCTGCTTTGAACATGTTGCAGACCCAGTGACAGCTTCTCCACTCCTAGGGGTTTTACTTTACCAAATCCAAATAACTCTTCACCAATATCCTAGGTGGAGGCCTGCTCAGCAACCAGGCTACTAAGAGAAGGTGACAGGTAGCATCTCACGTCACCCAGGCCTCCACTGTGTCAGCGAGGAGCAATCGCAAAGCCAACCCACATGAAGACCCGCTCACCTCAAGAGCGCCTCCTCACTTGGCCTCTGCAGCCAGCACCCAGAGGCTGGCACCCCACCGCTGTCCACTCGGGAGCTCACACCCCCGTGCGGGTCACCACGCCTGCCCCTCTGTCCTATTCCACTCCACAGAGCAACTGCCCGGCCAACTGAGGGCGCTCACTCAAACACCTCGGGGGAAGACAGGGTCCCTGCCCTCAGAGGACTCTCGATCTAATGCATCAAACAAACGCACATGCCCCGATGAAACGAAAAATCCATCGCACGAGTGTTGAACTCTCTCAGCCAACCAGGGTGAGCAGTGAAACCCCGTTCTCCACCCAGAACCCTGGGGAAAAGCTCAGGGGACATGACGAAACTCAGTGCATGAGGCCAGGGTGAGGGCTCCTTTACACCGCGCACCATGATGGCCAGAGGTCCTACCCTGTCTCCTTGTGGGTACTTGACAGGGGAAACCAGGCTATCATTAGACAACTGCCCACTAACCCCTGTCTAATGCATTGGGGACCACAAATTCACAATGGCTAATTTTGCATACTGCCCTAAGGGATGAAGTGGAGGTTTAGGATTGTCAGTACCAGCTGTTCGAGTTTGTTTTGTTTTTTGGTTTTTTTTTTTTTTTTTTTTTGGAGCCACTGAGCTGAATTTCTGGTCCCTAACACCCATTTGAGATTTCCCATTAACTCTTTAGGGATAGGTCTCCTCTCCCACCCACTAAGACTAAAACTAAAACCACTAAATCTCAAAAACATTCCAGGGCAAGACCCTTCTTAGCATAAGATCGTCCCGCCATCTCCGCCATCAACCCAGGATTGCACTCGCCCGCTGAGTCATAGGCCTCTGAGTTTTCCGTCAGCCTTGAGCCTTCTGCTAATCCCTCTTCTCACCGTATACACCCAATAACTAGTGGCTGCCTTGGAGTGTTGCTCTCTTGGCCCAGCCGGAGACATCGACTTCCCAGTCACTCATTCTGTGTTACTAAATCTGTCTCTGTTTCTTACTTTATCCTCTCACTGGCAACACAGGCAATCGGGGCTCTTGGCCGGGTCCCCGATACCAGTGGACTTGCTCTTCCTCCTGTGACAGGCGATATTTAATCCTGTCAGTGCTATCTCGAGGCCCCGCAGTGACAGTGACCTGACTGTCCTCATCCTCTGGGACGCTAAACTCTGCAAGGCTCGGTTCTCATCTTAAAATCTGGGGCTGAGGACTCACTGCCAAAATTCAAAATTAAAATATGAATAATAATAGCAGCCAATATTTGAAGGTCTCTTCTATTCCAGGAGCCAGGAAGAACACTCATAACCCAGCACATACAATGTAACAGGAACGCAAAATAACGCAGAGCCCTGCGGCTAAGGTGCAGGGATGTAAAAGACCGATGGAGATAAAATTGACGAGGCAGGTTGGGGCCAGACAGAAAATCATAAAACAGGACAGACACCTGAAGCTTTAGGGACAAAAACCCAAGAGGATCAACTGATGCATAAGAAAAGATTACGAGACAGCCAATCTAATAATGACCAGGAAGCAACTTCTCACACTATTTCCACAAATTAAGGATAATTAAAGCCTGAGAAAGCTGGGCAGGAGAGACGGGAAGAAAAGAACAGAAGAACAGTAAGTTCGAGCAAACAAAGGCTAAAATTAGCACTTTAAAAACACTGGTAAAATTGATAAACCTTTGGCATGAACAATCAACAGAGAGAAGATAGAAATCTATGGCACCAAAATGAAAAGGGAGAGGTCCCAACAAAGCCGTGAAGTCAAAGAGACAGCAAGAGTGCAATTTCAGACTGTTATCTCAATAACTTAGCAACTCACAGGTGAAACAAAAATTCTAAAGAAGCTCAACATGCTAAATCTGCTGTAAGAAACGGGGAATCTGAATAGTTCTCTAACTGTTACAGTTAGTGACAGTCTAACTTAAAATTGTCCTTTGATGAAAGTTCCAGTGCCAGCTGGCTTCACCACCAACACTCTAAAAGCAAATGAAACAACAAATAAAACTAACCTTAAACATTTCTAGATAAAAGAAAAATTAGGGTTAATTCCACTTAATTTTATAAAGCGACATACTGCTCATATCAGAATTTGACAAAGATGTAATAAGAAACAAAAGTTTCACACTGCTATCATTCATGATACAGGAGCAAACTCTGAAACAAAATGCAAGCAAACCAAATCTGGTGATGTAATGAAAGGACTACACGCCCAGGTGAGTTATTCCAGGATACAAAATTGATAAAACAGTCCAAAAAAATCCCTGTAACTCAACATGTTAACTAAATAAAAATAAAAGTTGCGTGAAAATTCAAAAAGACATTTTATAAAATTTAACACCAACCCATAATAAAAATCCAAGTAAACTAGGGAAAGTTGCCTAAACTGATAAAGAGCGCTTCTTAAAATCTTAAGCATCTCTGCAATGATAAAATGTTGAGAGTTTTTATTTCAGTATAATGATACAAAGAAATTGTGACTGCTACTTCTAGGGTGGCAATTTATATAGTGGCAAATAACTCTGGAGTGGCAATAGCAATGGACCAGAGGAATAACACTGGAGCAGCAATAGCTCCTGAAATGTTCTGGAGACACCAGCTTGCAAAACAAAGAAGAGAGAAGACATAAAGTTACAATGCTAAAAATGGAAGAAATAAAACTTCCCTTACATGACTGTGTATGTAGGAAATCCAAGAGCCTACAGTTCAATTATTAAGTAAATGAATTTGCCAAGGTTGCTAGAGATAAGAACAATGTACAAAAATGAACAGTGTTTCTACATATCAGACAAACAAACATAAAAATACAAAAATTACATCATTGCAGTACTCTCAGAGAACCTCAATTTCCCAGGAATAAATCTAACAGGACAAGAGTAAGGTATCTAGACAAAAAAAATTACAAGTATGCTTGTAAGGAATTAAAGAAAATAAAATGGAGGGATATACTATGATTTAGAAGATTCAAAATCATAAAGATATCCATCTTTGCTAAATATTATAGTGCAATCACAGTTAAAGTTCAAAATACAATTTTGGTGAAAAGTGACACACAGATTCTAAAACTTGAATGAAAATTTAAAGGACTGCAACAGATAAAATAACCTCAAGGGAGAAGGACAACAGGGAAAAAGAAATCCAACCACACATCTAGACTGACCTATAAACCCAGTAAGATCACAACCAAGATTTCAGAAGTCCTTTTATGAAAATTAACAAAGTGACTGTGAGACTGGCATTACCTAATGCCACAGTAATGAACATGGATAATGCGGAATAAGACACCACTGAGAGTTCAGAGACGCTCGCACGCAAACAGCAATCACATTCAAGCCACCAGAGCATGCACAGTGATGTAGATAGAGAAACGATAAATCAGTATGGGAAAAGATTAAATTCCACCCTGCGTAACACCACGGAGTTAAAAATCAATGGAAAACGAAACAACAAAATATCTCGAAGGTAATATGGGAAAACATTTTGTCACTTTGAGATAGGAAAAGATTCTTAAATAACTCACAGAAACCTCTTATCAGAAAGGCAAAACTAATAAGTTAAACCACATTAAAATTAAGAAGCAAGAAAACTAACTACAAGAACAAAAAAAGCAAGGACTAGGATTAACGACATGCAAAGAATTGCTATAAATCAACAAGAAACAGAAAAGAGGCTCTCAGACTTCCCACAGCCACGTGCAGTTCACCGCACAGGTGTGTGAATTAAATGTGAACGCAACACACCCCTCTATGCACATCTCCATTTCATCCACACCTGCCACCAAACAGAGCCGAGTCCCTGGGGTGGACCACCTGGCCTGCACTGCCCCAAATATTTACTATTTGGCTCTTTATAGGAAAGGTTGAGACCCTCTGGGTGAAACAACCAAGCAGGGAAATGGACAAGAGACTTCCACAAGCACTCCATGGGAAACATTACACACGCACTCACACTCACAGCCAACAGCCAACACACAAACTTAACGGAGATCAGCACCGTCATTCACCAGGGAGATGTCGCTGAGACCAAAGAAGGACACGACGACTCAGGCATCTGCTGGTGAAAACTAAAAAGATCAGCGCTGGGGATGTGGCGTGCGGCTCAGGGGGAGAGCACGTTCCTGGCACACCCAAGGCCCGGGGTTCAGTCCCCAGCACACACACATGTAGGCAAAGCTAGTAATACCATATGGTATCAGATAAGGCAATAAAAATAAGCTACATGCTGCCAATGTTACTGTAAACTGACACACCAATTTGCAAAATGGTTTGCCATTTTCTATTAATTGTGAACACCTTGCCTATTACCCAACCGCTTCATTCTTATATAAAATTCCCCAAAAGGTATACACTAACTTTACTTATAATACCCCCAAATCAGAAACAACTCAGAAGTCTGATAGTAATACTGATGAAATACTGCACAACAATAACTGTAGAGAAGCTGGCTAATTCTCACTGGTTCACTATTGACCTAGGGAAGCTATGCATAAAACGCTATGCACAGTATCATCCAAATTGAACAGAGTCCAAACAGCGCAAATCTACTCTGCGATGGGATACGTCAGCGGAGTGGCTTTCTTTGGGAATAGTTTCGGCATAGTTCTCACAGAACAGCAGAGGTGAGTGGGGCCCGGAATTTACGTCTCAGTCTCGATGGGAAAGGGTAATTAAAAGACGTGTTCTATTCCTGATAATCCACCAGACATGTCCGCTTATGAGTCATGTGTTTTCATGTCTCTATTAGGCATCAAGGAAAAGACGTTTTTAATCCATGCCAAACACTGGTACCCAAGACATAGAAATACGTAAAATTTCCTACACACCAACAAGAAACATGAAAGAAGGAATTATAGCTGAAGATGCGAGTGGGTAGTGCAGAAGAGGGTTCAGAAATGGCCAGGAAGCATGGAAAGCGTGGCCGGCCTCACTAGCAGCCCTAGGGCCTGTGGCCCGCTGGTACCTGTGAGAAACTCAAGCCCAGCAAAGATGCACTACAGGACAGGTATGGGACACTCATTTCCACATGCTTGTGACAGAGGAAATTGGAAGCAACCTAAGAGAACAGGAAACATGCAACAGAGAAGATCAACAAAGCCAAAAGTGGACTTCTAGAAAGGTTGCTAGAACTCACCAGTCTTCCATGAAATGAATCGGGTATGTGCGTATGAGAAGGAGAGAGAGGAAGAATAGATGCATAGAGAGACTAAAATCAACCTCATTATGGAAAAAGACAATAAAAAAAAGAAGAAAGGGCAGTTTGTCAGCACGTACAAGACCTCTAAGGTAGTGGGCCACTTCTGGGAGAAAACAAAACTTGCTCAAGGAAAGAGTAAGACGTCTGGATAAATCCATTATTGTTAAGAAACTGAGCCAACAGATGACAATTTTCCCATAAAGAAAACACAAGACCCACACAGGACCTGGGCAGTGCTCACGGGTGGGCCGAGGAAAGGGCTCCGCCTTGGATGCTCGAGGGGTAGGGAGCACAGGCCGGGGGAGCAAGCAGGCAGACACCAAGAGGAGGCTGCAGCTGCGTAAGGAGGAAGGGCTAGAGACCTGCCCCACGGGATCGCACGGGCACAGCAGCAGGGGCAGAGAGAGGCACCACGGGGTTTCCAGGCAGCGACTTTGTATAATTTGTGGACCACTTGCAGAGACTGGCCGTTCAGACAAGTTAATCGGTGTCAGGCAGGAGGAGAATAGCCTGAAAACAAGGGTAGCTGGAGAGGGAACCAGTGATAGTCATAAAGCTTCAGTGACCAGTAATCAGCGGTAACTAATGAACATTAGACACACAGCCTCTTCACCAAATCTCCCTTTGGAAATTCAATGTAACCTAGAAAACAATAAGTGGAATTTTGAAAAGAGGAGGAAAAACTATCAACAGAATTTTTTTTTTTTTTTTACCTTATACCACCTTATGGAATCCAAAAGGCAGCTTTCTGGGAAGTACAGGTGACACTCCAGCTTGCCTGAGTTTCCAGCGTATAAGACCTGATTGAGTTCATTTGGTAACTTCGGTGACCTGGGTCCGGCACTGACACAAGAGTAGCTTTTTAGGACAGTGAGGTTGACGTGTATTGTGCAGCAGCTCCTGGTGTTCCTGTTGGACAGAGCAGCGTGAAGTCCCATAGACTCCCACGCAATCAAAACACCAAGTGATTCTGTTTCTCTTCAGGCCTTTTCAAGTCGCATTCAAGGCACAGCCCAAACCACCTGCTTCACACAAAGCAACACACAGCCCACAACACATCCATCAGGGGGAGACACGTGGGGTTTCTATGGGGACAAAATGGGCAGCAGCTTAACCAGGAGATCAAAAGGAACGTGTCTGGCTAGACTGAGGGAACCAAATACAGTGCATGATCTGTCCTGCGAAGGAAAAATTTACACAGGTCCTCAAGGGAACCGCTGATACAACTCAAACACAAACTACAGATGAAAGCGTTGTCGGGAGGCTGAATTTCCTGGATTTGATTACCGCACTGTGAGCAGGTAAGAGAATATTCTTATTGGTAGGAAATATATACTGAATTCTTAAGCAATAAAATGGGTACAATGTGTACAACTGAAATGGTTTCAGTTAAAAAAAAATACAGAGATGCACATAAATGGAGACAGAAAATTGTAAGAAAAGTGGAAAATTTTTACTTTAAAATGAAAATCTAGGTGAAGGGTAAATAGGAGCTTGCTATATAGTTTCTCAAACTTTAAGTGAATCTGAAATTATTTTAAAGTAGAGATGTACACTTCATTGAATAATATGTCATATCTGGAGGTTAAAGATCTGGCAGAATGCAGGCTCATTTTCTTGCACAGAAGACAGTACCTCGGTCTAATGGCTATGAAAGACGATTTCTCTTCATTTCAGAGTTCCCAGGTTGAGATATCTTAACCCCACTTCTGATATGAAAGTGGAGATGATACATGACCTCCAACTCCAGTTAATAATTCACAGTCCACCAGCGGTGGCGAACCGATGGCACACGTGCCACAGTGGGCTGTTTGCTAGCACTGAAAGCTTGAAAAGTTTCGCCATCGCAGGCCGAGCCTGTATCAGGAGCATGGAAGCTTCATAATGGGCCGCTACTGATCAACACGGGAGACTGGCTACCCTCCACCCCTGCGCAGTCAGTCAGTCATTCTGCACACCAAGTCTGCCGGGGGGGTGAAAGCCATGTCCAGGTGGGAAAGGGCCACTCTGGGACACAGAAAGGGGCCTCCTGGGCCCAAAATAAGAGAGACCGAAGGGAGTAGCTGCTTCACCCAGGAGCTCGGTGTGTTTCCACTTCGCCTCCACGGGGCCAGGATTGCTTCCAGTTCACAGATAAGAAAACCAAGGCTCATAGAGGTCAAATAATTTGTTGATGTCATGCAAGCTAGTATGGCAGAGTCGCACATTGTGGCCCTTGGGCCAAATTTAGCCCATGAATGTGTTTAAGCTGGGTCTCACAGAGCATTACAAGTTGAACAGTCACGCGCGCACACACACACACATGAGCTCACACACACACACAAATTCAAGCAGACAGCTCCCCTTGGAAGGACACAAGCTTTCCAGTTGAGCATGGTCCCCTCCCAGCTGGGCTGCCTCCCACCGACTTTACTCCTAGGATACCCAAACCCTGGCAGCAACTCAAAGGCCCAGGGGCCCCGGCTGGGGGTTTGAGCTTGCACAACGCTTACAGAAAGTACATTCCTTACGAAAGAGACCCCAGGAAGCCTGACTCCTCCCTGCACGTGCTACCTGTCACCAGCATTTGCCCTTCCCAGAGAGCGGGCAGCAGGCACAGTGGTATCAGACGATCTGTCCCGAAGCAAAATTTCAATCAGAAAAGATGCATCTCGTGTCCCGAAAATGGCTTACGAATCTATTTAAAGTCGATGTAAATCTATGACCTATTTAAGACATTTCAAACGTGCTCATTAGAAATCGTTTCATCCCAGTTATAAACCTACGCCACGTCGTCTCACGGCGTTTTCCAGGTCCGTTGCGAGCGCTCTCCAGAGTCAGACAGAGAGGTGGGTTTGGTCCGTCGTAGACCAGGAACTTACCTTACCACGCACTGGTACATCCCCGAGTCCTCTGCTCTCGCAGGGAGAATCAGCATCCAGGAGCGCTCCTGGTGAACCCTCCGCCTCGCGTTCCGGGACAGCGGGGTGTCGCTGGGCGCTTTGTACCAGGTCACATTCACGTCCCCAAATGTCAGCGCGTAGTACGAGCAATTAAAAGCGAAAGGCTGACCGGCCGCGACGACCTCATCGGTCATTCTGAGGACCTCACTGGCTCTTCTGAGGACAGCCTCGCATGCACCTAGGACAACAAACACGGTGAGCCAGAAAAGGAAAGGCGAGTCCTGGGTATCGGTTGTGTTAACAAACTCCTCTTCGATTTCCTAGCCAAATAATTCTTTTACCCGGGAGTCGCCCTAGGCTGGGCAGTAAAGCAGAGTTCCACGTTCCTGAACTCTGCGTACCCACAGCTCTGAGCTCTGAGCTCACACCCCCAGCACCAGGGATTCGCCTCCGGCCGTTCTGTTCTTCTAATTTCATGGGCGCAAATCCGCAGCGCACAGGGCGTCCGAGCAGCGTGACTTGCACATGCGCAGGACA
>RJWM01014428.1:0-50400 GCA_004363535.1 Dasyprocta punctata
TTGTCTGAGAGATGTGGTAGTGATGTTTATAATAACCAGGACAAAAGGTACTTCTGGGTTTTGTTGCTATTAATTTTTCTTTCCTTTTCTTCCTTTAATCACAGATTTACTGAAATTTTATTTGAAGGTTATTATATGATCAGTTTTCTTGAATCTTCCATATTTTTCTTCACCTATATTTTCAGGAATAATAGATCTAGAAGTCACATTGGTCACATCTGTCTTACAACTTGTGTTATTAAGACTTCTATATCCTTGATAATTTCTTTGTCTACTTCCTCTATTACGGGCCAAGAAAAGTAAATTAAAGCCACTGCTGCAATTTGATCTTTCTCTCCTATCCTTAATTTCTTTTTAATAAATGTTGATTAAAATTATTTTTGTGTGTATATGTATATGTATATGTATATATTCATTACTTTTGTATGAATTGCATACTAACGTAAAGAGCATTAGTCTCATTTTGTATGTTTTGGCATTGATTAATACTCTTATTTGATATAAACATTGTGATCTTTTTCCTTCTTTTTTGTGAAGTGGAACATTATTCTATCTTCAGCCTGTTTGAAACACTGATTTAGATGTTTTTCTTCTGTTCAACTTGCTCTGTGGTCCAGTTGGTACATCTTTTTCTCTTACTAGGTTAGTTGAGCATATTTACATTTAGTAATATCACAAATACAACTGGCTTTTCTTCTGTTATGAAATGTGCGTGCTCTCCATCTTTGTAAGTTTTGCAGTTTGTTGTTTATTTTTTTATGCATTTCTTTCCCAGAAGGTCTGCTGAACACAGGGGACCCTAGCAGGCCTATAACTCACCCTCCCTTGGGCCAAAACCCTGATAAACACTGACTGATGGAATTTACTAATTAAAAGAAAAATGAGAATGTCATGGGGTTGTTCTGTACTGAGTTGTTGCCTTTTATTTTTTGTGTTTCTTTTGGACAGCTCACTCTTATTTCAGCTCCTGGGTCTTTGCATTTCTGCTTGGTAATTTTCCTTCATGGTGGCAACTGATTTCTTAGAGTGTTTCCTGTCTAACGCCTGGTAAATATCAAATTGCAATGTTCACATATTGCATTGCAAGTTTTGCCAATATTTTTTGTCTGATAAAGTTTTACTAACTTTTAAAATCTATCTTTCCAAAGATACTAGATTAGCTATTTTTTAATTTTTTCTTGGCATTTGAACTGTTTGGATAATCAGGACTGTCTATTCTTGTAGTTTTTGTTTTCTGAGATTTACCATTGCTTGGCAACTTGCTATGATTTTCATGCCTTCTGTCTCCCACCCCTGTGGTTTCCACTCATTCTCCACCCTGTCTTCCCAGATCTACCAGCTCCCAGTAAAGGCAAGAGCTGTGTGTTTGGCCGTGTGTCTGGAGCCCGCAAGAGAGACATCTGCAGAACATGGGCAGCCTTTCTACCTACCTCCCTGGGCAGTTTCTGAACTGAATTTTAGCTGCCTTTGCAGGGGTCTCATTTTTTGAAACCCACGTTTTAAATCTGTCTCCAGTTTTGCAGAAGTGGTGTTTAATAGTTTTCCCTCATTTGCTTCTTTCTACATTTGGAAGAAAAGGAGAATATTTCTGTCACACATAAACTTTGTCATATTGAAATTCCAGAAGTGTTATTCCCCAGAAGTCAGTAATGTGATTTTATAAAATGAAAGAGTTGGCTGGATCTTAGGGGAGACAGCAGCACTGACACGCACCTTGCGGCCTCACCGTCAGCCTTCGTGTGACACTGGGCAGACACTGCTCTACATGGAAACCAGCATCTGCTCCCTAAATCAGGGCTCTCCATCCTGCCCATTTCCTTCAGCCTTGCTTTCTTCACTTATAAACTAAATCTTGAGATTATTCATTCAATAATAACAAAGTTTGCGCTTATTTTTTCAAAGATCACATACTATTCCATTATATGAATTTTTAATAATTTGGCAAGTTTGATTATGAAATTCAAATTGAGAAATCTTTATGCAAGTCTTAAGGTAGTATGGAATACACTAATTACTTGTGAATAACATTTAAAGGTAAAAGAGGGAAACACTGCATTTAATGTTCTAATTACACAAAATGTTTATAAAAGTAGTGATTTCTACTTTCTCTATCTTCCTGAAAAAAAAATCCAAAACTGGAGTTCCACATAAGCACAGATGCCACCTTCTTTGGCATCTGCCCTCCAATGTGCCCAGTCACAGAAGGACCGCAGGTTACCTCTCCCATCACAGAAAACCTGTATGACAGGAGCAGTCCCCGAAGTGTGGCCTGGGACCCACACACGGTTGGTGAACGTGGCCCAAATGTAAGCCTTTTCCTAAAGTGAAAGCAAGCTGCTGTCAGTCCATGTTCCCTCATACCGGCGGACAGAAGGAGCACAGTAATTCTACACGCTGTCGTCTTCTGTTCTATTGCTTGTATTATTGTATCATTTACTTCCTTTCCTTCCTGAATCCTTCTATAGAAGACTTTAAGAATAGATACAGGAAAGCAGAAAATCATAAATATATATAGAGTCCTGGAAAATACAGAAGGAAGCAAACTGAAAAGGGAAGTTAAACGTACACGAGCAGACTATCACTTCTCAGAGCAGAAAATAATGGAAAGAGTGCCGCTCGCCAAAAGCTGTCTGCTCCCTGGGTGCACAGCAGGGCCAGTGTGCCCTCCTGCCTCGCACGTGGAGCTTGGGTTGGAACTTCAGCTGATGGGAAGTCAGATATGCTCTGAACTTCTGGAGTGGCCCATGAACACCTTCCCTGTGTGTTCTTCATGGTCTCCCCTCCCCACTTGACTGAGACGGACAGGACAATGGTGACACTGGACCCTGTTCTGGCGATGGCAGAGTCTCTGTCATCCTAGATTTTTCAGTGGCTGCGTGAAGGAGGGGCGCTCAGCAAACCCACAGGTTAGTCAGCTGAGCTGAGGCACAAAGTTTGATTATGTTTAAGCCACTTATCAGTTTGGGTGAATGTGTTACTTCAGTCCAGCATAAACTAAACAATACACATATCCATGTGATGGATACGAAGCACAATAAACCTATTTTTAATGGGTAGGAAATGGACATTCGACCAGCAAATAGCAGTTTGGGGCACTCCTAGCTTTCAGTAGTGGAGTAGGTCCAGCTGGAAGGAGAGTTGTTCCTTCTCCCAGAAGAGCCACCCACTGAACACTCGGGCGGTGACCCCCGGTGTGGGGGAACTGTTTGGGAAAGAAAGGTCCAGCTGACAGTCAGCTCAGAAACACAGGACCACAGGGCCCACAGTGCCATGGGTCACCGAGCTCTGATCAGACCACAACCAGGCCAGGCGGCAACACCAGAGCCCTGGAGGAGAGTGAGGCCAAAGCAAGGGGCTCAGGCACCGGGTACAACCCTGCTGCCCTTCTTACTAAGTAAGAACTCTGGGGCAACTCGTCAACATTTGGGGCTCGTTTGTTTCTGTTATAAAACTCACACAATAAAGCTATATATCTCCAAATTAAATAAATATAAGCGGGGCCATTTTTTATTAGGAACAAACCCTGGGATCAAGATCCATTATATACAGAGAAAGGATTGAGAGTAAGGCTTTATTGTCACAGGGTCCTTTCTGAAATGGCGGCCTCTGACCTCTGACCTCTGACCTCTGACCTTACCCTCCTGGCTTTGATGGTCGAGTATGGAAAAGCTGAGTCATGCCCCTTTCCCTACAAGCACCTTAATTCCTCAGTGGCCACCTCTGGTCACATGGCCATTGCCACTGGGAGAGGACAGCACAGCAGGCATCAGCTTGCCACTGGCACCAGGCAGTTGGGGTTCACTGAGAGTTACCAGGAGGTAGAGGCAGAAGAGAAGAGCATGCACGACTGCCAGAACTTTGGGTCCTCTAGACAGCCACGTGACTGCGAGTAGGTTCCCAGACCTGTCTCTAAAACGTGACTGAATAAAATGGGCTGCTCAGTGCCTAGCAGGGTGTGCGAAGGAAGCCTCCTTGCCTATTGGTGGAGTGGAACCACATCTGGGGCACTCGTGGCTGTGGCAAACCCTGAACACATCCCACATCCCACGCGTGCAGAGCTGGTTAGTGCCGTAAGCACTGTTAGGGGCTTTGAGCAAGTGTGCGCCCCATGCGGCCCTGGTGAGGCTCCCTGAGAGCTCGGCTCTCCTCTCCTCTGCACCGACCCCATGTGCCCAGGGCACTGCTCTCCGCCCCAGGGTGGGACACCTCACTGTCCTGTATGGCAGCTGAGCACCCTGGCCTCACCCGTGACCACCCCCACACTGCACTTCGGCTCTTGATCTGCAGGCTGAACCCACAGTGTCTTACGCCCTTTCTGGTCTGGGTCAGGTGTCCTATTTGTGCCACACACATCGAAACCTTCCTGCAGGCTGAGTCTTGACATGATGAAACCTGTCCCAAATTCTACAAGAAAGTACTAACTTCATGGACGTGGCCCCGCACCCACCTTGCCCTCCCGCATCTGTCCTTGCTGACCCACCAGGGACTGCACACCTCCCCAGGGTGACCTCCCCAGGGTGACCTCCTGGCCCAGGGCAGCAGTGGGATGAGGAAACAAGCCTGATGTCCAGCAGATAAAGTTCTGCTCTTCTAACAGCGAGACTCCAGCCCCTCACACTCTTCCCAGACTCTCACAGCAGCCTCCTGCACGATTTTCCTGATGCCGCTCCCCTCCCGGGTCGTCCTCACAGCCTCCATCGCGACACCGTTCCTCAGGACAGGAAGCTTCCTGAACACTAGGCAAGCAAGCGCGGCTGCCAGCACAGCTGCAGTGGCGGCCTGGGGCAGATGCCTCGCCCTCTCCGGAGTCAGCATCTTGTGAATTAGATGCGCTGGGTTTGATAAACGCTAGAGCCTGTGGTCCTTCTGAGGTCTGTAGTGCTATGGAATCTTTTCATAACTTCACTGCGTCACAAACCCACATGATGCTGCTGGGGACACTTCTCCCTCCAAAACTCCCACCTGCTCTTATGAAACCCTATGGGACACTTGGAATAAAACCGATGTCAGTGAATAATTAACTCAGACAAAATAAGAAAATGGAGAGATCTGCCCCAACAAGAGAGTTGGTGAGTGTGGTGCTTGTATCTTGGAGTGGGGCTCTGAGGTATCAGAGTTCACTCGAGAGGCAAAGCCTCAAGCAGGAGACAACCCCGACTGTTGTGCCAGGAAGCCAGGACTCATGGGAGGGCAAGGAGGAGGGGTGGGGTTCAGTGGCCATGGCCAGAGCAGGAGGACGAAGCTCGGCCTCAGCGAGCACGCAGCAAACAGGGCCGAGGGAGGAGGGAAAGCAGTGGAGACATGCGTGGGTGGTAGACGGGGAAGTGGACAGCGTTTATCTGACTGGGAGTCTCAACCTGTGAGGGGAAGCAATCAGACTCCTCCAGATACCCTGTAAGTTGTTTCTGGGAGTCTCAGCGGGCTGATGGAGTCTGCCTCTTCTGCCCTCCAGGCGATGTCCACAACCAGAAAGGCAGGAAGTCACTGCCAGCTCCCTACGTCCACGCCTTCTGATGCTCCTGCACTCACCCCTGCACGAGGGCTTTCATCAGTATCCAGAGCAGGGGCTCGGTGACGTCAGGAGCCAAGAAAGCGGGGTGCTTCCTGCTGGGAGCCACCAGGCCCTCTCTCGGGGGTCTCACCCACCCCTTCTGGATGTTAGGGACAGGGCAGTCTGTCTGGAGCACCTGGCTGTCTGGATTACCACAAATCCAGTTCAACTCGGGAACCCCAAGGCTCAGTCTCAAATGACCGTCGTCGCAGCTCAGCAGGCACGGCAGCAACCACCCAGGGCCCTCCGGACTGGAAATCTGTGTCGCTGGGACCCTGCCGACCCTGCTCAGCCCTGCGCCCCCTCCCCGTGGGACTGCCTCCACCCCTTCGTTGGGCAGGGGCTGTGCCTCAGTCGCACTGCGTGGCACTGTCTTGCCTGTTATGGGTGATGAACCTCGCTGGTTGATTTTCTCCAACTTTATGTAACCACAGTATGTACGTGAGACACTGCAAACAGTCAGATGCAATTATAGCCAATAACATTAAACTGAGCATTTTCACTTTTTTCAGACATTTGGTTCATACAGACATCAACTGACGTGGTATTGATCTGTCTTTTGTCTTGATTTTTGTACTTTTGGTTGTTTTCAATGAAAGCATCTTTTTTCTCAGAGGGTCATAGTCAATCACTTCTCAGCCTTTTGGCTAAGATCAAGTGTAGATGGTCATAGTCAAACTTACCTCTCATCATTTCACGTTTTGTCACTTATTTCCTATACTTTCTTAATTTAAAAAATCTTAGATTTATAAACGTGAGCTTTATATTATTATGTCCTATTCCCCACCCCCAGTATTGAGGATTGAACCACAGAGCCTTTACAGTGAGATACATCCCTAGTGCTTTTTTACTTTTTATTTTGAGACCAGATCTCACTAAATTGCAAGGTTGAGCTTGACCACAGGGTCCCCCTGCCTCAGCCTCCCAGAGGCCTGGCCCACACACCTGACACCCTGTTACTTCTAAACTAATTCTGACTCTTTCTCTCACCAGCACACTTTTTTCTGTTTGCTGTTGCTCTCTCGGTGTTTTCCTACACCTTTGCTGAGCTCCACAGGGTTTTCTCCCGCTGCAGCGAGGCAGGTAGAGCCCCACCACGGAGGAGAAGCTCACTCCTTCTTGTTAGTGAGACACAGAGGCGCACAGTAACTGCAGTGTGGAACAGAAAGGCAGAGCCCCTCACAGCATGAGCGTGGCTGGACAGATGGCCGTGGGCAGTGCACGGTGCTGGCAGAGGACAACGCGGCCTGTGGTTAGGTGAGACCGCACTGCAAACGCTGTGGGAAGAACCAAGGAAAGCTCATTGCCCACGGCACAGAGAGAGGATAAGCAGCTCTTCCAGGCCATCCTTGGCATTGCCAAAACCTGACTCTCGGATCTGCTCAGGTCCTTTTCTAGCAAGGAAAACACCTTCCAGAGGTCTCTGGATTCGTGGAAACCAGCGGGGTGCCCCTGTCTGACTTTGTTATGTTTCTCATTTCCTCTCCTTATGGAAAGGATAAAGTCTGCATTTGAAAAGTCATAAAAATGGAACTGCAGACCTCACTGGGTTAATCAGTATACAGCCTTTCCAGTGGATTGGTTCTCGAGCAAGTCTGTCATCTTTGCATCAGGATGGCCTTTTGATTCTCTGATGCCTAATGCGATATTGCTTTCTTCTAACACCTGGAATTCACCGACTGGTTCTGGTTCTTTACCCTACCCTGAAATATGGAATAAAGCATCCTCCAAAGGGGCACTGGTTCCTTTTATCAGAGACTCACACCAGGGCTACAGGTAAACTTATTTTGCATTTGGACTGAAATTTAGCAGGATGACAGAAAAAATATCCAGCAGCTCAAATCACCGTGGGGTCAGAACAGGAAAAGCCTCCTTTGGAAAAGTGCCCAAGGGTTCTTACACTTTCAGTTCATCTCTACTTTAACAAGTTCTTTCACCTTCTTCTAATTAAAAAGTATTAACCCTTTCTTCATCTTTTGAAAAACGTTCTTCTTTTTATTAATGTTAATAACCATAAAAAAAAAACTATATGTCACAGGTCTAAATTTCAGTGTTTCCTCCCCAAAATTCAACAGACTTCACATCTGCTCTTTTTTCTTGACCATTGGCTCAGCCATCCTGAAAGTGGCTTCCAGTGTGGGGCCGTGGTCCTTTGGTCAGCATCACCATAGCACCAATATCTGAAAGGAAAGCAGTCCTGGCTCCATCGAGGGGAATCCCAAAGGAACCGAGAGTTCAGAATACATGATATGATACTTAGAATACTGTTTGCTTAAAAAGTGGTTTTCAAGCCAGGTGCAGTGGGGCACACCTGTAATCCGAGCACTTGGGAGGCTGAGGCAGGAGGATTACCGCAACTTCAAAGCCAGCCTGAGCTATATAGTAAGTTCAAGGCCAGCCTGAACTGCATAGTGAGACCCTGTCTTAACCTCCGCCTCCTCATGGTCCCAACTTGAATTGATTTTATATTTTCTTTTACGAGGGCCTTTGCACATTTACAGAGCACAATTTTAGTGGTGAACTCTCCTTTCAAAGCATCCCATGGGTGCACAGCTGGTTCCCTTGTGCTGGTCTGCACTGATTAACAAACGTCAGCTGTGCGTATCTCTTCCAAGTCTGTGCTCAGGGATATCACATTCACGGCCTGGAATCAGTGCAGTGGAAATATTTGTACCATGGAAATTAGCAAACCCAACAAATCAGGACTTTCTACCTAGGGACCCCCTAAGAACCCCCATTTAACAGGGTGATTCTGGGTGCATAACTCAGTCTTTCCACAACCACGAAGAATGTCAGAATATGACAGTCATGTGCCAAATGCTACGGCTGTGAATTCCCATCAAGAACTTACATAGACTAGCTAGCTCTTGGAGCTTCAGGTAGTTTCTACAGTATTTACTAGGTAGGGTTCCCCAAGACCAATCTTTAAAAGGCAAAAATATAATTCGATTACAGTACAGTTTAGTTACAGTGTCCAAGGCACATTATATTTAGCTATCCATCAGCTTCAAGTAATTTCCAGAGATGTTTGATCCATCCCCTGAAAGTTTTATTTCCATAATAGACAAACAGAGAATTCAGTAATTTTGGGTTATTAACATTACTGGGCTAATAGCCAATTGTTGTATGGGTTAATACACACTATGCTTTCCCTCCCATTCATTCCGTGATGAGTTTGGATCTTCCAGATGACCTAAAAGGCAGAGCCCTGCAAGCTCCGAGTACATGGCCTGGCATGGCCAAAACCGAAAGAGGCTGAAGGAATGACAAGCTTCCTTCCAGGTCTGTGTGGGCTGGGCCAGGAATTTGTCTCCTGTACCATGGTTCCGCCATGTCTTCCCGTCCCATCCCCACTCTGCCCGGTGGTGTTCCTAGGGATGTAACGGCCTCATCTCCCACTGGAAACTGTTCGCAGTTGGGGTTGTCATTTGTTGTTCCTTTAGCACCTGAGTTTAGGCAAAAGGATCATTTCTAGCTGAAGGTTCCTTAATGGTCAAATTGACTTTGTATTGGCACTTCCACAGAGCTATGGTGTCCCCAAGGGAGGAAGGAAGCTGGGACACTCTGGCCTCACCCTCCCACTGCCATGGGACAGTGCTGGGACTGGGTTCTCTTTCTGAGGGCATGGCTTTCCAAGTTAATCGTTTTCCTCCCTGCTCTTTGGAATCTCCTCTCTTCCCAGTCCCATACCTGAACACGACTTCCTCTGACATGGCTCCAGAGTTAGCACTTGCTTTACGCTTGGCCAGACCTGACTGTGCTCACTCAAGGACACAGAGCCTTTCGGCGCTTTGAGCATTGCCTGCACTTGGCCACACCAGCTCCCAGCACAAGACGACTCCTTTTGCTCTTCTCTGTCCTATTCCTGAGTTACCGCTACCCTAATCCTGTTTATTTTACATCCCTCCACAGTCTACAACATTCTAAAGTCTTCTTCTATTTCCTGCCTGCCTCTAAGGAACAGTTTGGGGGCAGAGCTATGCTCCAGTTCCTTCCTTGCCCCCCCAGGTCAGAAACCATCACAAGCCAGTCATAGTCCAGATCCAAAATAGATTCAAAATGCTTCTGTGACATCACTGTGGAGACATCCCAGGTCTTTCATCAGTTTTCCACTTATTTCTCTGAATACTTTTTTGGCTAATATTGTTAACCATTTCATTGTAGTTTTTAGTTTGGTTATTACTTCAAACCAGGAATTATTTCTATAATCTTTTTATTTCCACCATGATATAGTTTTGGATATCCTTTTATTTTCTCATCATTTTTATCCTACTCCAATATAGAGGAAGTGTGAAACCTTATATCTTCTGCTTATGGGCAATATGCAATATTGTACTGAGGGTTGTTAACATTTATATATCATTTTGCAATTGCCATCTGATGTTTGCTCTTTATATTCCTCATTTCTTTCCCAAATTTATCTATTTAATATGAGTATATGTAATCCATTGATTTCAACTGCTGTTTAGAATTTTGTGACTTTACCACAACTGATTTACTTATTCTTCTGTTGGTAGACATTTTGGTTAACTCTCTCTTCCAATTTCAAATAAGGATTCACTGATCAAATTTATGTATATTTCCTTTTTCTACACATTTTCTCTAGCCTGATTTCTAAAATCACAATTGCTTGATTATAGATTATATAATACTCTGCCCAGTTAGTATCCCCAGATTGCACCCCAAAGGTGTTATAATAGTTTATAACATCTCATCAATGGTTTATGAGAATTTTTCTCACATCTTTTCCAACACTTGATAATTGTTTTTATTTTTGCCATTTTGATGGTTGTGCAACACAAACTTTTTTTATGTGTCCCTGAAGAAAGGCATAAATCTTCGGATTGAAGAAACTTGAGTCCTAAATAGTATAAATAGAAACAAAGCTATACTTAGTGACATCATAAAGAAACTTCAGAATACCAAAGACAAAGAGAAAAAAATCTTTTTGAAAAGGGAAGATACAAGTTACTTACAATGGAAGGACAAGTAGGTTGATAGCAGATTTCTCGAAGGCATTGACAGACAAAAACAATGGGATGTCGTCTTCAGAGTGCTGAGAGGGAAAACACTGTTAAACTAGCATTCTATATGCAGTTACTCAGCTCCCAGGAAGTCTCCCAGTGGCAGTACTTGTGCATTCCCAATTGACCTCCCCGCCTTCTTCAAAAACAGATAGTGCACTTTGACTAAAGCATGAGGAGGTATCTGAAAGAAGGCAAATCTTGTAACTTCAAGCCCCCAGTCATACACTCTATTCACAGAGCATGAATATAAACAAAGAGAAAAGCTCGAGGTGCCCTAGCCCTGAGATCAGCTCAGCCTCGATGTCTCTACGCCCTGGACATGCATCTTTTTTGTTTTTGTCCTTTGTACCTGAAAGACCTGAGAGGGAGCTTTTCCTGAGATAAAAACAAATAAGGAAAAAGGCCAAACAGAACAGAGAAAACGAGAGAGAGACACTGAGGTGCAATTTAAGAGATTCTATTCAGAACTCATTTTTAAATGACTGCAGTTGTAAGAGTTGTAGGTGGATACTGGGATGTGTAGTTCAACCACTGCAAAGAATGAAAGACAAAAGCAACCCAAAAAGCAACAGACAAAAGCACTGCTCATTCTAGATAAATTTTGATAGACCCCACCCAACAGGTCAGGAAGTATAGTGATTAACTTTCTCACTGTGCACTCCCACCACAAGCACAGAGAACAGGTGAATCACAGTGTCTTTGTGCTGCACACCTATGTTCCCTTTATGCAAACTAAAGACAACATAGTCCCTTAAAATCACAGAATTCAGGACTGGAAAGACCCTTTAATACAACCCCTTTGTTATATAGATGGGTGAATCAAAGATGATGGGTTGAGTTGTTTGAGATGACACTGCCAGTCAGTGACAGATCAAGGGACAGAGCCTGGATCTCCTATCCCTCCAACACTTCTGCTTCTCCCTGCCACACTGTTATGGTTGATACATTGTGTCAACTCGAGAAGTTTAACTGAGAGACTCAGCAGGGAGCCAGGATCCTTTGTAAATATCCTCATCCTGTGCAAGGGGAGGGCAAGGTTTCGTGAGTGCTACACAGGCCCTGGGAGTGGGGGGCGGGCATGTACAATATAAGGGAGGAGGAAAGGCTTGTGCCCCCTTTTACTCTGGCTGCTTTTTCTGGCTGTTGCCTTGAAGTGTTGTCCAAGTGCCGTGCCACCCTGCCTTCGAGCCAGCTGATAATGGACTGAAACCTCCACAAACAGTGAGCTAAATAAACCTTACCTTCCTTCATTTTGGGTGTTAGGTGTTTTGTCCCAGCAACAAGAGAAAAGTAACCAAGACACACACCCTTACTGCATTTACAGAAACTAAATTTTGGAGTGGTCTTTCCATCACACCTAGTATAGTGTTCTGCCGGTTGTGATGGGCACCGTCTAGATGTTCGGCTGTCTACTGTGTCCTTCTATCCTCTTCCCTCCCCTCTCCACATTTCCTCTCCTAGGAAGTTCTTGGATTTGCTGTCAAAGCCCTGTTTTTTTGTAGAAGGCCCCATTCCCTGGACTCCAGAGAAGCAGCCATTCCTAACATCATTGTCAAACTCAGAAGAGTAAGGGAAAGTGGCTTGGAACAGATAGGACACTGCTGTCTGGAAATGAAATGTGGCCTGGGAATATGGATGGCTCTGCGCCTAGCCTCAGCCCTTCTTAAATTCACACTTGGCACTTTGACATATTCCAAAACATAAGGGAAAATCCAGCTCCAAAATTAATGCTTTCCAAAGACAGTGAGTTCAATGGTAACGTATGCCTAGATTTTTCTATCAAGCTTTCTTTGTTCTTTTCCTAATCTTTTATCTTGGTATCTCTTATGCTTTGGGAATCTTTCCCTCCCCCATCTAATTCCAAAATCCCCTTCCTTTTCCCAGCGCTGTCTGACTCTACTCCAGAACTGTAATGCCACTTGGAAAGGAGAAAGTGTTTTGGTGTGGCAAATACTTCACGGTGCTCAAGTCTGCCTGCCTCAGGGCGCTGTCCATTCAGGCGTGGCTCTTCATCAAGAGCTGAATGAACAGTCCTTTCCTCAGGACCAGATGGCTCCAGGTCATCGCTATATAAATAGATGCATGGGCAAGACAGATGACAAACTCAGGTGGACAGGCCCTGCCAGTCAGCTCCCCACACAGTGGTCCTGCAAAAGCTTCTTTCCACCTAGACATGCCAATCCTTTAGACTCCCACTCTTTCTCCTTTGACCTTCACAGTAACTTTGTGTGGAGGGCAAGGTGAGGATCACCATTTCATGGACACACACATACACACACCAGCAGAACATGGCAAAGACGGAGTGAAGCCAGCTCTTGTTTTCACAGTTATATAAACCCACATCCTTCCTAATAACCAGGGTTCTTGTCCATTTTCCTGAAAACGTCTTTGAGTCATTGCTTTTAAAATGTCAACAGTTGGAAAACTGATTAATTTGATATTTGCTGTTATATTAGAGGTATTAAAATTAATAAACTAGCCAAGATTTAGTCAGCAAGAACTATCAAAAAATCAAATATATGTTTAGAAATCAGATAATTAATTTTTTTTTGTCTTTTTTGAGACAGGGTTTCACCGAACAGTTCAGGGTGCACTTGAGCTCACTTTGTAGCCCAAGCTGGCCTCGAACTTGCAGTGATCCTCCTACCTCAGCCTCCCAAGTGCTGCTATTACAGGCATGTGCTACTACAGCTGGCCCAGGTAATTAATTTTAATCAAGATTTTTTATTAAATCAGATTATACTGAGACGGTAATATATTCAAATAAATTTTTATTTTTTAAATATTAATTGTGGGTAAAGCTTAAAGAGAAGTATTCATAGGAATATTGCTCAGGGCAAAGGAAAAATGATTTGTAATGCCAAGAATTTTAGTGCAAGCCAGGGAAGCCAGGCATGGTGGCACATGTCTATAATCCCAGCAGTCTGGGAGACTGAGGTAGGAGGATTGCAGGTTTGAGCCCAAACCTGCCTAAAAATTAAAATAAATTAAAAATTAGTTCAGTAGATTATTGGGTGAAAGCCAGTTTTGTTTCCATGAGCCCAAGCACCTTGACCATGAGAATTAATCGTGGCACAGAGGCAAGGATCCTTGCATCCTATCAACTACTCCTAGATACTCTGGCTGATAAAAGGACAGGCCTGCAGTTCACCCCACACCCGCTGGCCACAGAGGAAAGACTGCCATTTCCCTGTACAGTTGACATTAGCTCACAGTCTCAGCCTAGCAGAGTCTGGTTTCAGCTTCTCATGTGATTTATCCCAAGAGCCTGACACATAAAATCACAGTCACATTTTCTTCTAAAGCATATGTTTGATCCTTAAACAACTGAACTGGAGGACAAGAGCAACCTGAAATTTTTAGGAAAAGGGTTGGCAACTTACAGCACCTGAGAATGACATGTTTATCCTAACAAAAATTATTTTTCCATTATTACTTAGGGAATGGCAAAGATATGTTTTTAGGTAAAGTCTGCTCATTATAGTAGAGTGTACACTCTACCTGGTCAATAGCATGTTTATACGAAGGCTTAAAAGTCCATATTCAGAAAATCCTTAAATGATTTATCTTTAACATATTTTCATTATAATTCAGTCAGCAAGTACTGACCTTGGCCAGTAACACTAGTTATCACTGGTGATGGGTAAACTTGCCCAGGAACTTGAGGGTGGACATTATTTTTCTCTTTTAGATTTAAGTTTAACAGTGCTTAATACTTCAGGGTTCCATGAAAGATGAGCTCTTAAGAGCATGAGTGGAGACTAAGAGTAGTTTAATATAGGACTCAGATTTTGAAAGAAAATGAATTATGTGTTTAGAAAGAGAGAAGCACATATCCTGCAAGCATGCTTTTCTCCCTGTTTAGATACTGTCCGAGCAAAACATGTCTCCTGCAATCTTTGCAAGGGAAAGTCACTGCGGAGCATGGTCCAGGTCAGTCCCATCCCAAGGGAAGTCTGGAGTGTTCTGGAAAATTGCTGCCTTAAGAACCAGCCCTGTCGAGCTTTGTCTGCAGTGTTCCCTTTGCAGACACTCTCGTTTCACAAGTCAGAGGGGGAAAGAATTGGAGCGAACTGCCAGCCAAACCCCTCCTGGTCATGACCTCCTGTCGGCAGGACTGAGCAAACGGGTGACAGGACAAGGAGTCCGCTGCTCCCAGAGCTTGGGAAGAAGTGAGGACACTGCAAAAATAGAAATCTGTGTCTCACACTCACACCAGCACATTTGGGACATGTTCACACCTCTTTCCTTGAGTCCTGAGATCCCCTGACCAGGACTCAAGAACTCCTTGAACAGAAACAGACCAGAGGAGAGAAAAGATGTTCCATGAGAAGCTGGGTTCAAGCCCTGACTGAGGACTCTTTAAGATGTAAGACAGTGCAAGGAAGAGTGAATGCAATCATGGCACCAAGATACGGATTCAGAAGATGAACAGATTCACACTCAGAGAGACCCTCATAACACCTGGCACCATGCCTGGTGGCATGCACACCGGGATCGACTCTGGCCTTGTCCTGCACCACCACGAGGTGACCCTCACGGAAGACAAGACCCTCACTACCCTCACTGAGGCAGCCACGTGAATGCTGAATTCCTTTGGCTTGATGTCTGCAAAGACCCTGGCCAGTGCCAATGGGGAGCCACATCCACCTTGTCAGGGCTGGCGGATGCCAGGAGGGTGACCCCACCACGTGCCTCAGAGGCCAGCAGAGGCAGAGGAATCCAGGAGTCTGAGGATGACATGGGCTTTGTACTTTCTGACTAAACTTCTTTTATAACAAGTTCTACAGAAAGCTGAAATCTGTGGCTAGTAGAAGAAAAAGAAGAAAAGAAAGGAAAAAACATCCTGTCATTTGCAGCAACATTGGTAAGCTGGAGTGACATAAGTGACATAAGCCAGGGAAATACTGCATATCCTCTCTCATTATGAGAGAGGAAACCACCTCTGGGGTGAAATTGGGCAACTGTGGGCGAAATGCACAGCGGAGCTCCCTGAGAAAGTGGTGGTCACAGCCACAGCCAGGCACAGGTACAGCTACAGGGTCCCAGCTGAGTGTCACGGCCCTGGAGAGTCCTGCCGGAGTTTCCCACTCCCTAACTGCGGCTCTGCCTGTGTTCTGTAGTCGCGTCACCTATCGCTGGCCAGCGGTGAGAGATTTCCCTGTGGAAAGAGGATAACGGTAAGAGCGGAGCTGCGCTCAGCGCTCTCGGGAGGACACGAGTCCCCAGCGCAGATGCCCTTCTCTCCTGCTTCAGGTCAGGGTGATTTGTTCTGCTGGGAATCCCATTTGTTTTCCTGCTTCAAAATGTGGACACTAAAATAGCTGATCTCAAAAAAAGCAAAGGATAGAATAGTGGTTTCCAGAGGCCAGCAAGGGAAAGGGAGGGAGACAGAGAGGGTGGATAGCAGGATTCAAATCCAGTTGGATGGAAGGAGAATCTCCAGTGCTCTGCAGCAGTGGGGTGATGGGACTTTACAATAGCACATCACGTGTCTGTAACAAAGTAGAAGAGAGGCGTTTGTGGGTTCCAAAGAAAGAAATGATGCCTATTCAAGGAGCCAGAATAAGTTTCAGGGGAGAATTTGGAGCAAAATGGGTATAGAGTCCAAAGCAATTAAAATGTGCAAAGGGTGCAGTAGAAAGCTACAAACCAAGATCTTCTGTGAATGTAAATTGTTGAAAAACTGATACTGAAGTCAGAGGGGTGTATGTGTGCTGGAATGATGAATGAGAGCAGGGAGAGCAGGGCCCTGGGAGCTGGCCACATGGATGGCCTGGGACACAGTGGGCCTGGGCAGGGAGCAGGCTGGGGGCTCTCTCTCTCCCCAGCTGCTTCTGCACCACCCCGCCTGCCCATGCAGAGATCAGAGAGCAAATCAAATGAGACCACATGTCTCAGGGAGAAGCGGTGGCTCAGGAAGATAATGGACTTGAGACTCTGAATAACATGCAATGCAGCTAAACAGAGGAGAGATCGCAGGGAAGGAGATGCACAGACGACTTTCAAAGCGAAGAGTTAGTGGACAGATTACCAGGGAAAACAAAAGGGAAGTCAGAGGACACCAAAATCCACATTAACAGGAGAAAACAGACGCCTTTCCTACACTAAGCTGGACCGTGAAGTATCAGCTGGCATCAGTTGCATGAAAAACTCTTCATTTGGAAAATGATTTTTTATTGCTTTCTGTCCAAGTTCTTGTTTAAAAAAAAATGCAAGGCCTTGCAGCTGGCAAGAGACCCTGAACAATCTCTATCAGCAGAAATCTAGGTCTCTGCCCAAGGACCTGACTCAGAACCACACACCAGGAAAGCAATACCAGAAAGCTGTCTCTGCTCAAGAAGAAAGGATCCACAAAGAATCCAAGAAATGGGGGTGGGTGAAGCACAGTGAAAAGTCTGCTGGCTAACTATGGAAGGACAAGGGACATAGAAACTCGGACCGCTCTGAAATTCTACAGCTTTCAGGCTCTAGAAAGGAGTCAGTTGTCCTCTCCAGACATCATGGGGTCCCTGGGCTTCACACCTCAGAGTAGGAATGGACTCCTGAGGCAGTCGTGTACTTTAAAGTCCAACGGAAGATCACTCTGGAAATGAGACTTAGCACATTGTTAGAACTTAGCTGTAAGAAGTCTTTTTACTTAAATGATTTAAATCCAACAGATACTGATTCACTGTGAAATAAGATCACCACCTAAACTAACCTCCCTTTTTCTCCATTTTTTCCCACCCTATTTTATTAGTGTATTATTAATACATAACATAATGCCATTTATAATGTAGCTTATGAAACTGGGATGGATTTCTAGTGCCATGTTGAATACTTTTATGTAAATTGTCTAGTTTAGGTCTAGGATTTAGATCTAAGTATGATCTAACTCTGAAACTGTAGGCAAGGGAACACAGTGACAAAATGTTGTCTTGAATTTTAAATAAATAAACTGAACCTGTAAATCCATAAGGATTATGACTGAAGGTTTCGAGATGGTTTTTTAGTAATCTCATCCTCTGTAGTCATTCGTCTGGCCCCCATGCTCCACTACCATTGTGAGCAAGCTGTGTCATCTCCAAGTTACAGAGAAAGCCAGAGCCCCAGGCAGGCACTGCCTCCAGCTGCGGCCACTGGCCTGCAAACCGCCAGAACCCCCTCTCTCCTCCTCCCATGCCTGTGGTGTCACCTGAACCCTCACTTCCCCATTCCTGCCTCATAAATTCTTATTGTCTCCACCTCCTTCAACACCAACTCTCCTGCCTTCCCAGCAGCATCTCAGTGTGCTCAGGGGTCCCCTGAATTCATGCCCGTACACGCCTTGGTCTGTGCTGCCCTTTGCGGTCATGCTAGGCTGAAGGAACCATATCTACACTCTGGGATTCCTGCTCTTCACCTCCTTTTACTCCACACAGAAAACCCAAGTCACCAGCAGTACCCCTGACTTCTCCACGCAGCTATGCTTTTCAAAAATTATCCCCACAAAAAGCAACAAGCAAACGTTCATCTGGTCAACAAAGATTTATTGAGTTCTTAGTAGTGCCAGAAATGGGGGATGGCAAAGTAAATGGGTGCTGGCAATGGGTGAGTACATTACGAGGGGAAGGGAGCACACATTACACAAGTAAGTGAGCAAGTTCATCCCGGAGGGCGACAAGCACTATGCGGACAAACAGAGCTAAAGAGGTGGAGTAGAGGATTGCAGAGATGGCTCGGGTTTCCAGGGAAGCATCTCTGGGATGGCAGGAACCTGAGGACCCGCACCGAGCCTGCGCTGGGGAATCACAGACCGACAGCAGCAGGGCCAAGCCCGGCGGGCACCAGTACTGGGTGTGCGTAACGCACACTGTTCACACAAGAATGGGAATGGAAAGAGGACAAGAGATGCAGCCCAGCTGGAACTGCCAGGCCTAGAAGAATCAGGAGCCCTGTCCTCTCACAGGCTGGGCATGGTCCCTGCCTGCCTCCGTGGACCTCTGAGGAGTAAAGTTCTTGGGGTTGGAGCGTGTGGGACCCATTGCATTTCTACATTTCAGTCCCAACTTTCAGAGCTCATAACCAAATCATCTAAATTTGGGCTAAAACAAGCTGAAATGGCTTCTGGAATGGACACAGATAGAGCCTGGACAGAGGTAGATTCATGCCAACACCAGTCTTCTGTCTGCCAACCCGTGCTGAGTAGGAAAAGTGGTCCACGAGGGGCTCCTTGAAGGCCACTACTAAAGTCACAATGGGACCCATGAAGGAGTTAGTGTGGCCACACAGGATGAGCTCAGTGCCCAGGTCCTCTGGGTGGAAACGACCCAAACACACACTGGGAGGCGCTCGCCATTATCAGGCCTGGGAAAGAAATGACAATCAAAAGCTATTCTCCCGGCTGAGCTCCCCAGCACATGCATACTTGTGCACACACACACAGAGCCCACAGGGGCACAGGATGATCCAAGGATCTTCCCTCTGACCAGCTAATCTCTCCCCACTGGGGCTCTCTATGCATAAAAGAGACGGTGGGATGGTGGGGCGGGGTGAAGCGCTGTCTGTGCAGTCCCCATCACAGCTCATACTCGGGATCCAAGCCCTTCCCAGAGTCTGGGGATACAGAAGGTGGGGAGCAGAGGGGAGCGCAGAGACGGGAGGGGAGCCCACAGCCCTGCCCACTGTTGCCAAGTACCAACACCCTCAGCCATGGGGTGCCCTCCCACAGGGAGTGGTCTTGGGCTGCCAGCTTTCCTAGTTCGCCCTCCTTTACTTGGCTGTCCTCCTCCCCAAGGCCAAGCTCCTGTTCTGCTTCCTTGATCCCACCACACCACGAGACAGAGTTGCAGAGGGACGGTTAGGGTAGGTCCTGAGGCACTAGGCCTCAGTCTCCCCAGCACTCAGGGGTTGCACCTCAAGCAGAAGCTCTCTGTGCTCTCTTTCTAGTCTCACCAAAATGCCCAAGCCACGTCCCTATGTCCCAAAGCGGAATGGGTAGGAGGATAGTGGCCCTTGTCTATGGTCCTCAGGACACGGGTGCAGAAGACAAAGCGGTTGAAGCCAGTTAACTTGCTCAAGGTCGGACAGTTTGAAAGCAGCCGCTTCAACAGATGGAACAGCTGTCTGGTGGGCTCCATCACGCTTGAAGGCTCAAAGCCTTGGATGGTTCAGTCCCCTCAGCCTGGTCCATTCAGCAAGGCTGCAGGAGGACCGAGGTGAGGCTGAGGAGAATAAGGGGCTCCTCCTCACCTTTTCTCTCTGCTTCGGACGCAGCAGGGAGAAGGCTGCACCTGACATGCAAATTTAGGCAACTCTTATCCGCTTGGGTTTCTCTGCTTCTCTGCATTATATGGCAGCCTAATCTTACTCATAAGAGAATTTGGAGCTTGCCCAGAGCCAACGGCGGCTCTGTGTATGGCCTGGTACCAGCAGCTGATTCAGGAAGACAAACAGAAAACAAATGGTGCTGGGAAAGAGAGGAACCCACAGGGAACTAACTGCAAAAATGGCCAGGATCGAAAGCCATGCTCAGCAATAGGATGCCAGGGACAGAGGTGAACAGGGGCTCAGAAAGCACCATGGCGGCTGGCACTGGGGCTACCCTTCCCTGCAGAGCCTGGTGGCCTGTGCACATCCTGGAGAGGAAAGGAAGGCAGGTGACACAAAAGATCTGTGCCCTAGTGGTGGAAACCAAGGCCAGCCACTGAGCTGCCAACCAGAACAGAGCACAAAGACCCTTCTCACCTGCAGGCAGATGACCCTGGGGCTTCCTGGCCATGGAGACCATGGGCATCAGCTGGTGTCTGCCCCTGTGTCAGACTTGAAGTCGGGAAACTCGCCAGAGGAGGCCAGGTGGGTTGGGAAGAGGTGAGCCCTGGGGCTGAGGCCATCCACTCACAGGCCTGTCCTTCTTTGTCACTTCTTTTTTGGGGCAGGCTTGCTCCTCCTTTTCAACCTAGTTTACAAAGAGAAAAAGGAAAATTTATAACATTGATGCATTCTCTCTCTCTCTCTCTCTCTCTGTCTGTCTTTCTCTTTGAAGTCGGTTAACATAATTCTGAATGTGTAGACTATTTTTGAGGTTGTTTTTCTTCTAGGAAACCAACTTTAAAGTTCCTCTCTTTAATTTCTCAATTCTGGTAGTGTCTGGCTAAAATTAAGAAGATTATTTTTTCCCAGACCGAACATAAGAAAGACATTCTTTGAAAGTTCTCCTACTTTATGTATAGTACTTGTTATTTTTCTGGTTACCATTGCAGTCAATTTTGAAGCACATAAAAAGGCAAACGGAATGGAGGTACACCCACTCTTGGAGAAAGTTTTATTACCCTTGACATAAAGAACTGAACATACAGACATATACACAGAGTGTATGAACTCACATTATAAAATTATGACCATATCGACATGTTTCTAATTTGATAGGGAACAGACTGTGTCCAAGAAGAAAATGAACAACATCCGGTAAATTCATTATAAATATATGGCCCCATCCTTGACAAACCCCAAATAGGAAAATAATAGATTACTATTACAACAAAGCCAACCTCCTTATAAGATGCCCTAATCTTGTAGCACAGCTTTAAAAGCCCGCCCACACTGCAGAACAGATCAAATGAAGAGCTCGGGTCCAGGTACTGTTAGAGAAGAAAGGGTCCTAAAAATTTGTTCCAAACATGCAAGACTATCATATGACTGTTCTTGAAGATATCAGCTCCCTCCATGAGCTAATAAGGCTCCACAAGGTCTTGAACGTGGATTGCAATTGAACTCATCATGCAAATCCATCCCTAGAACTTTGGTAGCTATCTCATAAGCATCAGGTGCCATCTGTACCTAAGGATCTTGGGAAACCACTGCCATTGTAATTCTAATAGTAATTAAAACCTCTATGATTATTTAAATGCCAAGCATGTTCATGCCCACTCTAGTTTGAGGATAGAGTAGGTCAATCAATGGGCCTTGAGGAAAGTTGAGCCACTTTGTGAAGGGAGAGCGGAAGGAAGCACAAGAATGAACCGGCAATCCAATCCAAACACCTTACCTGGTGAGGCTCAGGCCTAATCCTTTTTAATGATCCTCAAAGCAAATTGGCAAGCATTTAATAATACAAAATAATAATCATTTAAAAGGCAAATGCTTTGAGCAAAACAGCAAATAAAATATAGACATAAAGACTAAAAAGGAAAATACAAAATTGACTCTATTCAAAGACAACATGGTGGCACACACCTTTAATCCCAGCACTCGGGAGGCTGAGGTAGGAGGGCACATAGTGAGTTCAAGGCCGGCTTGGACTACAAAGTGAATGCAAGGCCAGCCTGAACTACGTAGTACGACCCTGTCTCTAAAAGCTAGGGCTGGGAGTTTGGCTCAGTGGCTTAAGCGCCTGCCTGGCAGGTGTGAGGTTGTGAGTTTGATCCCTGGTGCCACACACACACACACACACAAAAACATGATTGTCAATGTAAAAAACCCTAATTTCTGCCCCCCCAAAGAAGCTAGAATAAGTGAGTTTACAAAAATCACAGACAAGATCAATATACAAAAATAAGTTATATTTTTTCTATACTAGCAATGAATAAATAGAAGTTGCATTCAAAAAGGCAGTATTTTTAATAAAACAGACACAAAGCATAAAATAAGTATAACACAAACAAGACAAACAAAGTTGATATGATAAAAACTAGCTAAAAAAATGGAGAGATAGGCCAAGTTCACGGATGGGAAGACTTAGTGTTGTTACAGTTTCCTATCTGATCCATGAATTCAATATGATTACTTTCAAAATCCTATTAGGGTGTATTTACAGAACTTGACAGTGAACATCTGTATGGAAAAGTAAAGGACAGAAAAATATTTTCAAGGCTTATGAACAATGGTGGAGACTCACAGCAGCTGATTTTGCTGCCTATTGGTAAGCTACAGTAAATGAAGTGGGGTGACCGTGAAAAGAAAGAGAACAGACACAGCATGGGAAGTACAGAAATAAACCCACACATGTCTAATCAACTGATCTATTTTACAAAAACTGCACTGGTAGCTCAGTACAAAATCTTTTCAACGAATAATGCTAGAATGATTGGACAAACATATACAGAAAACTTTAACCTGAATCCCAACATCAAACTATTTATTAAAAATCTATTCAAAATGAATCGTAATGTAAGTAAAACCTAAAATAGTGTATTTCTTTTTTCTTTTTTTTTTTTTTTTTTTTTTTTTTTTTTTTTGCAGCACCAGGGATTGAACTCACAACCTCGCGCCTGGCAGACAGGCACTTAGGTCACTGAGCCAAACTCCCAGCCCTGGTTTTTGGAGGCAGGGTCACACTATGTAGCTCAGGCCAGCCTTGCACTTGCGTTGTAGTTCAAGTCGGCCTCAAACTCACAATGCTCCTCCTACCTCAACCTCCCAAGTGCTGGGATTAAAGGCATGTGCCACCACGCCCGGCTTAAAATAGTATATTTCTAAAAGAAAATATAGGACAAAAGTTTTGAGACTCTGAGTTAGGAAAAGATCTCTCACATATTACAGAGAAAGAATGACCCACAAACAAATTTGTTAAGTTTGATTTTGTTAAACTTAAAAATTTGGTTCTTCATATAACATGTTCAAAAAAATCTAAGAGAAAGAAAATGAAATGCAAGTCACAGACTTGGAGAAAATGTATGAAAGTCATCTTTTCCTATTTTTATGAGTTCGCGTCTGCAGCACATAACGATTACACCCCTCATGGGGAGCTGGCGCAGGAACAGAACACACCTTAGTGTTTTTAGGTTCCCTTCCCTTTCCCTCCTTCCCTCCCCTCTTCATCTCTTGTCCTTCCCGTTTGCAAAAGGTCTATCTCCCTATTTTCTATCATCCATCTTTCATTTTGCTCTACATTTATATTCTGGGTTTGTGCATCTTTAATAAAAAAAATTTGTAACCAGAATATTTTAAACCTCCCAGTCACAATTAGAAAACAATGACCCAATTTTTAAAATATGTGAAATATTTGATCAGACACTTTATCAAATAAGTGTCTTTGGTGGACGATGTATGGGCTTATTAAAAGATGCTCCGCTCCCCACAGTGCGAGCCAGGCAGGTGATGCGCTTTTCATTGCAGCTTTCTTTCTTCGTCTCAGCACCCCCACTCCCACGTTCTCATCTCCCCAACTGTGCACCTTACACTCTGCTTCTGGAGAAGCCTGCGCAAGAGCAGCACGGGTGGGGAGGTATGGGAGGAAATCAGAGCACGACTGTGAATCAGCAGAATTTGGGGAAGCAAAGATGGCAGATTTACACTATTATTTTAAAATTTGTCGAAGGGAGATAAAAGACAGAAAGAGCCAGAAGAGCACATCTCATGAAGAGACAGCAAATGTGTTTAAAAAAAGAGAATGTCCAAGAAGCCGGAAGCACTCAGGGAAGTAGCTCCTGCTCAGAGTTCCCCGTGGTCCCACCTGACACTGTCACCATTTATTCTCTTACTTGGTCCCGGTGAATCACAAGTGACACAGCTTGCTCACTGCCTCATTCTTCCCCGACCCCGGCGCAACATATAGAGCCTACTGATATGCAGTTAGGATTGTCGAATGACTGAGCGAGTGAGTGATAACGCCACTGAGTGAACACCTGATGAAGTGCGTTGGGAGGCTGAGCTACGCCGTGTACACAAGCAGACATGGCAGGAGAGTCGGCACGCCTCCCAGGCATGTAGCCCAGGAATGGAGTCAATGTCTTTCTCAATGTTACTACCATCAAAACCTCTGCTGAACTATCAGACCAAGGAAGCACTGGATACAACTACCCACAGTATGGACTGAGAGCATCTAAAAGGAACAAAGAGGCCACTCGGGTGTTTCCTACAAAGCGGTTTAACATGAGGTGTGGCTGCACAGGTGAGGGTGGATGGGGCCAGGACGAGGCTGAAGGCAGAGGGAAGGAATTGCTGGACGGAGGAGGTCTGAGGGGCAGAGAAAAAAGAGGAATCCGGCTGCCCAAACCACCGAGAGCCACTGTTCTGACAACTGGAGCAGCGCTGGGGAAGACAAGCGGGTGTAGGTACCATAGGCTTCTGGGGCCAAAACGCTCTCGCCAAGAGCACAGAGCTAACAGCTAAGCCCTGCCTGGGGACGTGCGCTGCGGCACACCCTGGACACCCGACGTGACCCCGACTCCACTACAGTCAATTAGTCTCATGCAGGTTGCGGTTTTCTCCCTCCACCCGATGGGCTCCAGGCACCAGGACAGTCCCTCAAAGGTCCCCTGCTACGGGAAGGAGGCGCCGCGCCGCCGGGGCTCCCCTGGGTTCACGGCGCCGCCCCCTCCCCGCAGGACACCGCCTCCTCGCCGAGCTCTTCTCTTCGCCCACTCGAGCCCGCGCCGCGCCCCTGCTGCGCGCCCCGCTCGGCTCCCGCCGGGACCCGCGGCCGCGCCAGCGCCCTCCCCGCGCCTGCGCCCGCGCCGCGCTACTGACCTGGGCGGGGCGCGGCTACCGGGACCGCGTGGCCGCGGGGGGCGGCGCCTTGGCCTTGGCGGGCCGCGGCTTGGCGGGCGGCGGGCGGAGCTCTGCGCGCGGACGCGGCTTGGCGGGCGGCGGGGACCTGGCGGGGGGCCGCGGCTTGGCGGGCGGCGGGGACCTCGGAGGGGACCGCGGCTTGGCGGGCGGCGGCTTGGGCCTCGGAGGGGACTTGGCGCGGCGGCTGGTGAGGGGGCCGAGAGAAGCTGTCCCCGCGTCCCCCGCGCCTCCCGAGTCCCCCTAGGTTCCCCGCGTCCCCAAGGTCCCCCGCGCCCCCCTCGGTCCCCCGCGCCCCCGGCCCGCGGGCGACACCCACCTGGTGCGCTGGCAGGCGCAGCACACCCAGTCCTCCTCCTGGCGCTCGTAGAAGCAGCCGCTGCGGCACAGGCTGTACCTGCGGTCCACCAGCTCGCGCTTGGAGTTGAGGAAGGTGAAGGGCGGGCAGCAGCGGATGGTGAAGTGCTCCGACAGCCGCTGGTTCTTGGACAGGCGCGGGCCCTCCTTAGCCCCCTTCTGGCTCATCTCACTGCGGGGACAGGGACGACAGGGCCGCGTCAGCGGGGAGGGCAGCCTGGAACGTCCGCGGCCTGCCCCACCCCACGGAGAGCTGAGACAAGTGTCTTCGAAAATCGTGTTTTCTCAGAGAGAGGCACAGACAGACAGACAGACAGAGACAGACAGACCTATGTAAGATAGGGGAAATACCACAAAACCGAACAGATCTTGGACCAAATCACAGTCTACATTTAGGAAAGGTCTTTTGTCTCAAAAGCAAAGAATGGCTTGTTATTAAAACTGTAAGTTGGGCGTGCTGGTGCGCAGACTGTCATCCCAGCAGTGTGGAAGGCTGTGGCATCCCAGGTTGGAGCCCAGCCTGGGCCAGTTAGTAACTTAGCAACGTCTTGTCTCAAAATTTAAAAAGGAAGGAAGGAAAGAATGTAGGAAGGGAGGGAGGAAAAGAAAAAGTGGTTGGGGTGTAGCTCAGTGCTAAGGGCCTGGTTCAATTGCCAGTACTGGGAGTGGGGGACTATACTCATTATTCATGCAAAAATATTCATGCATCAATGAAAAGAAACAAACTACTGATACATACATCAACGTGTTTAAATCTCACAGACAACGTTAAACAGAAGAAATCAGACAGAAAGGGATGCAAGCTGTATGACTGACTTTATATGAAGCTCAAAAATAGGCAAAAAATAATCGGTGATGCTGGAGGTCAGAGCCTAGTTATGTTTAGATCTAAATAACAAATCCATACAGCCTGCTGGGGGTTGAAAATGGTCTACTAGGAATGTGACAAGTGCAGAATACTTCTCACATTCCAAAACACTGAAGCACAGAAATTGAATGACTATTAGTCAAGAGCAAATTAACTTAGGCAGTAGGCATAGCTGGACCCTGCAAATGTCCCTGCTGCCCATAACTCAGGCTCTGTTGGTGACATAGGTATGCACTGCCGTGTTGACCAGTAAAAGTCTGTGCAGAGTTCAAGAAGAGGACAGAGAAGGATGACAACAGAACATGTATTCTGGGTCTTTAAGGATGAACACATTAAAAATAACTAAATCACTTGTTACGGTTTAGATCTAAAATGACCCCCGAAGCTTCATGTGCTCATAAGGTGGGGATTTTGGAAGATGATGAATTATGGAGGCTTGTAGCTGATTTGCTATTGGCAGGTCTGGTGGGAAGAGGCAGTTCACTGCGGGTGTGGCCTGGAAGGGTTTATCTCCCTCCCTGGCTCCTTCCTTCACTTTACCTACCCTCCATGATGTGAGCATCTTTTCCTTTGCTGTGCCCTCCACCATGCCTTAGAGCCAGCAAGACTGTGGACTGAAACCTTTGCATACTCAGTGAAAGTGAGTCTCTCCTCCTTCAAGTTGTAGATGTCAGGTGGTGTCTCAGCAACAAGGTAAGAGACTAAGACAGATTTTGGTAACAGAGAAGCGGAGTTGCTGCTGTAATGCTACCTGATCATGTGGTTGAGAAGCCTGTGGAACTCGTTTGTGGGAGGAGTTTGGCAAAATTTGAAGCCCTAGAATGATGCAAGCTGAGCTCAGTGGGAGAGTCTGGTCATAGCTGAGAAGACCAGAAGGATGATTAAAAAGTAGATGGAAAAGACCAGACTCAGAAGGTTTCAGTTGGAAACAAGGACTTCATTGGCAGTTGGACTCCAAGCCATGTACATTATGCTGTGGCAGGAAATGTGTCTACATTTTGTTCCTGTCCAGAAACATTGTGGGAGACTGAAATTTGGGGCAGTAAACTAACTAATCTGGAGAAGGAAATTTCAAAGCAATCTAATGTTGGGGCCATGGCATGAATACTGCTGGAGCTTTTAGCCAGGTTTATATGGAAAATCAAGAGCAAAAAGCCCATTTGGAAAGTCTTCAGTTTTACCAGAAAGAAATCACCTACTGAAAAGTAGGAGAGGGGAGCTTAGTTGAAGAAAAGATTAACATTAAAAAGAAGCCAAGCACTTTGGATCAGAACAATAGGAAAAATGACCTGAAGGCATGTGAGAAATCAGCAAGACTCCCTCTCATCACAGGCTCAAAAGGACAAGGGTATAAAACTTTCTTTTGAGAAGAGAGCCTGGGACACTTTGCTCCAGAAAAGGAATTGGTTCCCTGGGATTTGGTCCACTGTGCTCAGTCACCCATGAGGCCCCTGTAGCCATGATGCAAAAGGACCTCTGTACTGCAGACCTTGGTGTCATCCACATGGCACTGGTTTTAGATACATGCAGAATGCTAGAGATATGGAATCAAGAAGGCTTCCACCTAGATTTCAGAAGAAGCCCTGGGAGGCTGGCCAGTGTGCCTCTGACAGGGCAGGATGTCAAGTGGTGAGTGTGACGTGACAGTGCAGAGGAGACCCCAGGAAGCTGGAGGAGCCAGGAGCTTGGCACATCTGAGGAAGAGTCATTGAGCAGAGCCAGCAAGAGAGGCTGCGAGTGCTGCAACCAACAACAATGCCACAGGCAGAGCCACCCATGCTGTTTAAAGCTTACATGTGCCACATCTTGCCCCACGGGCTGGACATGAAACTAGAAGATTTACTGTTTGTCCTGCTGGATTTTGGTCTTGCTTTGGTCCTATTGGTTTCTATCCCTCTATGCCTCCTTTTAGGAATGGGAATATTTACCCTGTGCCTTTGTATGTTGGTAGTGTTTAACTTCCTTTTGATTTTCAGCACTGTTGAAAAACTGTTAAAACTTTTGCAACTGTTACAGAGGGACTAAGTGCATTTTGGATCAAGACATGTCTTTTGCAGGCCAGGGGCAGAATATTATGGTTTAGATCTAAAATGTCACCCAAAGTCTCATCTGCTCATAGACAGGCTTGTAGAAAGTGATTGAATTATGAGAGTTTATAGCCGACTTGCTCTTAGGAAGTGCAGTCTGTTGGAAGAGACTTGTCGCTGAGGGTGTGGGCTGGAAGGGTGTGTCTCCTTCCCTGACTCCTCCTTCCACTTTACCTGCTTCCTGGCTGCCATGATGTCAGCAGCTTCTTCTCTGCCAGGCCCCTCTGCCATGCTGCCCTGCTTTGAAGTCAGCTGATGATGGACCAAAACCTCTACAAACTGCGAGCCAAATAAACTTTTCCTCCTTAAAATTGTAAGGGTCAGATATGTGTCTTAGTGATGAGGAAAGTGACTAAGGCATCACATTAAGGTAATAGTTTAATACTTTAGGGGTTTTGCCTGGCATGGTGGCGCATGCCTTTAATCCCAGCACTCGGGGGGCTCAGGTAGGTGAAGCGTTGTGAGTTCAAGGCCAGCTTGGGCTACAACACGAGTGCAAGGCTGGCCTGAGCTACATAGTGCAACCCTGTTTCAAAAACCTAGGGTTGGGAGTTTGGCTCAGTGGCTTAAGTGCCTGTCTGCCAGGTGCGAGGTTGTGAGTTCAATCCCCAGTGCCAAAAAAAAATACTTTTTTTTTTTAAAACTACTACAAACAGAAAGGACAGACTGGAAGAGCAGTTAAAATACATTTTTTCACCTCAGTTTATGATAGTCCAAATTATCTTTTGCATCTGTTATGAATGATACACTCTTTCTGAATGTTTCACCTGCTTTTATCATGCAAAAGTAATTAGTTTTACGTAATTAAATTGTTTACTCCAAAATGTTTAGTTTTTATTCAGTATTTTACATTTCTCTTAGAATGTCTCTTACTCTAAATTTTTAAACATTCACACATATGTTCACACTTTAAAAGAAATTCCTCTCTGTACTCCACTTCCACATCTATTTACCTCCCTATTCTTCTCTTGCTAAAGTTCTTTAAAAATTGTCAATACTTTTTTTCTCTATATAGACATCTCCCATTCATTCTTCAGTGTACTTCTGTTACACTTCTGCTTATTTCTTCCTAAATAGAAACAACTCTCAGCTGGGCACTGTGGTACGTGCCTACACTCCCTCTGGGAGGCTGAGGCATGAGGATTGCAAGTTCCAGCCCAGACTGGGCAATTTAGGAACTTAGTGAGACCCTGTATCAAAGAAAGTATGGGACACAGCTCACTGCAGAGGTGCTGGGTTCCGTTCACAGCACTGAAAAAGAAGGGAGAGTGCAGCTCTTCAAAGACCTCCATGCTGCTAAGCTGGTTGTTGTCCCCACCCCCTGCTTTGGGCATCTCTTCACGTAAACTGCCCTTTCCCCTGTGATACGACGTTCTCATGGATCTTCTCCTCCACCTCTGCAGCCTACTTTCCAATACCTCTTATAGGCTCCCTTGCTTTATCCAAAAGTTTAATGTTCGAATCCTTCTAGATATAATAAATACTAAATGATTAATGAGTTCCTTTCAATCATTGGATTCAGCATTTACGAGATATGTGAGTTATGCCAGGCACAGTGCTCAGCTGATATCTTGGACAGAAAGCTGATTCAAGCTTAGTCCAGTTCCTTGGGAAACTTCCCCACTAGTGGAAGATAGAGACGAGATGGGATTGGAATGCATGTAGTTGTTAATGGCCATAAAACTAATGTACTGAACCCAAATATATGTAGGTCACTGGGAAGGGTAAAAAAAAATGGATTAGATAAACATCCTGCCTACAATAACCTTAGCTTACAGTGTAGATAGTGGAGTGTGACACAGACGTCAGTAAGGGCAACACAAGGGACTACATGCTCTGAAATGGGGACTGTACTAATAAGACAGCCTGAGGAGTTACTGAGACAGAGGACAGTATGTTGAGTTGAAGAACCAGATAAAACTTCAGGGGAAGACGCATTTCTCCTGGTGTTAAGATTTGGTCATTTGGAAATGAGAGCTTGTGGAAGCATAGGAAAAGCTGATTTCTAAGCAAAGACACATTGGGGTGAATTATAGCACTTCTGAGAGACTTCGCTCTGTCTGCATTGCCAAGTGGAATATAGGAGAGAGAACAGTGCCAAGATACAGGTGATGAGATGGGATGTGGAGTATCTGACCCTAGTGACTGGGAACATGGCCATGCATTAACTAGCTAGAGGTATAAACCAATTAGAGGAGGGGAGATCATCTTATCAGTCTTACACACCCTGAATTTAAGGTAACCAGTACATGCATGTGGAAATGGGTATACAAATCTTAGAAACTAGAACTGTAATCTTGAGAGTCCTTTGACTGATGGAGAAAGCACAGCCTTGGGATGGATGAGATGTCCAGGAACCAAATGATGAGCTAGACAAGAGAAGGTCCCCTGAAGGAGAAATGGGCTAACCCTTAAACTGCAGGGAAAGTCAAGGAGAAAGGAGAGGCATTGAGAGAGGTAGGATGACTAACAGGCTTAGAAGAAAAACTTCCAAATTCTCAGGAGGAGAAAGTGGCCAGTAATATCCAAAGAAGTCCTTTATCTAAGCAGGTATTTATAGAACAACGAGAAACTACAGCTGACTTACAGGGTCTGAGTCACAATAAAGTCCCCAAAGATCTGCTGAACCCCTTCCCAAATCCTACACATTTTTGCCAAGTTCAGTTCACTTTCTTCTCCCTTGGAAAATACTGAAACAAAACAGTTCTGGTATAACTCACAGGAGTGACTTCCATGTCCATTGCATAGAAACAATCACTCTGCTTTTCACAGAAAAACCAGACATTACCAGTTCCTCCAGCCTCCTTGGGGTCATCTTTTCCCAAATGGCTCTGGAATCCATCTCAGCAGATAATCTAGCATCTACTCCAACTTTCCAATAAATGATTTGTGTTGAGTAAGAAAAAGATTTTAAATCAACTTAGACTCTGAAGTCACGAAGAAGCAAGCCCTTCCTGGGAATTGGTGCCACGTATGGGCTGCTGCGGGGAGGGCTTGAGGCCAGCCTTTTCCTGTGAGCCAGTGCCATTTGTGGATTGCGGGGGAAGAGAACAAGAATTCACCAAAAAGCAAGCCTTCCCTGCGAATCAGCGCCATGCACGGGCTGCTGGGGGGACAGCCCCATGCCAGCGTTTTCCCATGAGCACCATTTGTAGACTGCAGGGGAAGAGAACAAGAAGTCACCAAGAAGCAAGCCCTCCCTGTGAATCGATGCCATGGGTGGGTCACAGGTGGGAAAGCCAGATGCCAGCCCCTTCTGGCCTGGGGGCTGGGAAACAAGAAGAGCCAACTGCCCCCCACCATACTGACCAGCTGATCTGGAGCACACAGGCTGCAATGACGGCTATTGAGGTGGAATACAATTTAATGTTTGTAGTGTTTAGTGTTTCACTGACTTTGCAGGTCTAAAGCCAGGGGTCTGATCATCTATTCAGAGGATGGCAATAGTGTAGCATCTATGGGGGATCTCCTTCTGAGGGTGGTGGCCACTGTTGATTCCCTATTGTCTTGTCTTGAAGTCCTGTATCATTTTCATTGTTTTGTTGGGTTGGGTTTCATTCTGCTTTGTTTTGTTTGCTTTTGTTGTATCTGATGGCATGGGCAGCTATTTCAAAGATAACAAGATATATTATGGTAGCCATTTTGGATTTACTATTGTCTTGTTTTGAAGTCCTTTATTGCATTTATTGTTTTATTTTTATTGGTTCTGTTGTGTTCTGTTTTGTTTGATTTTTACTATGTCTGAAGGTATCTGCAGCTATTTTGAAGACAGCAGGAAGCATTATGGTAGCCATTGTCGATTTCATATTGTTTGGAAGTCCTGTGTCACTTACACTGGTTTGTTTTGATTGGCTTTGTTCTGTTTTGTTTTGTTTTGCTTGGTTTTATTCTCTTTAAAATAAAAAAATAAATGAATTAACTTAGACTCTGAGCTCCTACTCTGACTGACTTCTCAATTCCTAGCTAAGTGGTCCCTGGCTCACTCTCTGCCTCTCTGTTCTCCTTGCACATCAGGCTCGAGCTCTCAATTTCTTACTCCACGAGAACTTCATTCGCTAGCTGCATTCCCACCACAACAGCAGGGGACAGCCTCCCTCTCTGCTGTCCATCCTAAAGGACAAAGCAATTCTTTTACCTGGAAGAACCTTACCATCGTCCTAGTATGGTCACCTGAAAATTCATCCAACTTTTAGAAGAACATTTCCCCCTCCCCTAAGTAGTGCTTATATTCTTTGGAAAGGCTGTAGCATGCTAACTGCTTCCCCAGTAGCAGAAACACAGCATTTAACTGGGGCACACTGCCTCCCTACTCTGCCCCACATCACCCTCCAGTTTAGAAAAGCTAATTCTCAAATTCCAAACAACAAAACTAGACATAAGAGTCATCCCTTCCAAACAAACCTGTATTATTATTTAATTAGTTGTAAATACAGGCAAATAACCAAGAGCAGAGAAATGAAGTAACATTAATTGTGCATATGTTATATGGGGATTTTTTTACATGTTTTATTTTGTTTTGTTGTATGGCATTATGCCTAACAACCTAAAGGTGATACAGACTAAGGAACTTGACTGAGTTGAACTGGCATTTGAATTCATTTCTGTGCCTCCAGCATTCCAAGCTCTTGAACCATGTCCAATGCTGGTCTATGCCTCTATGGCAAGTAAAAGAGTCCAGGCATCAGAACCAGACTCAAATTCCAGGAACTGGAGAGGGTATATGACCACAGAAATCTATGGGTCCATGTCCTAGGGTAAAGAAGCCTAAATTCTGGGGAACACTTCACTCCAGAAGGGAAAAGGAGAGAGTAGAGATAGGAGATTTTACAACAGTGTGGTGGCCAAAATGTCCTTACCAGGCCAAGAGGCTCAGTGTGTGGGACTATAAGGACACAATTATACAAATAATAAAGGCACAGTTATAAAACTTCAAACTTATAGACATGTTTTAGCAAGTTAAAAATCAGGTTGCCTCTGCCTGTGCTCCTACTGCTTGTCATATAAGCACTCCGCTAAATTCAGTCAGCCTTGACTGTCTGAGTCAAGCTGCTTCTCTTCTGATAATGCACTGGGTCAATTTGACTATTCCCAGCTTGTGCTTACCTTAGTTAAAAGAATACATATTGTTTCCAACTTGCTTCAAGGACTTTGGTTGTGACAAAGTAATCCAGTCAAGGACAATTTTAACTTTGTTTGCTCTGCTCAAACTCCCTCCCCTTGTCTCCAGGATGCTCCTACATTATCATAAACAATTCCTTTTAAGTAAATCTACTTAGAGTTAACTTGCTTGACAATATGTGACTTAATGCAATTCATGTAACCAATCATGTAATAACCTACCATCTGCCTTGTATTTCCTGCTTGCAAACTGTTTAGACTGAACTCAAAGCTGGCTCCTATTTGGATACTGTTAAGCATCCCCCAGCCTGCCAGCATTAAGATCAATAAAGCTGCCTTCTAGATTCCTAGGTGCAAAGAACCTTGCATCTGGTTTGTTATTGCTTTTTCTGCTACAGGACCAGAACATAAGCTTGTGGTGCCACCTGACATGCTTCCGCAGCTCACTCTCTTTCACTCCTAGGAAATCTGTATTCACTGTTGGATGAATGTCAATAATGCAAACTCCTGAAATCTTACCCCATAACAATCTGTAAAGTACTTGAACATTTTTTCTTTGAGGATATTTACATATAAATGTATAGTTAATAAAAAGTGGGATGATACCTCACATACTGCTGAAATGTATGTACTAAATTTCCAAAATAATTCATTTTTAAAAGATTTACTATCATAGACATTATCCATAGTATTTGTCTATGATTTTTAAATCTTTAATAAATTTATAATTATAACCCCTTTAGAGTTTTATTATATATTTGCATCATCTCTCAATTTTCCTTGAGTAATCCTGTCCAAGGTTATCTACTTTTTTCCAAAAAACTCTATAGTCACTGTTTTTTTCAAAACAAACTTAGTTCTTGTCTTTTTTTTCTAGTTCATTCATTTCTGTATGTGCTTATTTCTTCTTTAATTTTTCTTTTACTTTATGTTCTTGTTCTATATTCTTGAAACAAATGTGATAGTATCTGACTCAATTGTAGCTATAACATTTATGACTATGACTTCCCCATTGAGTACAATTTTTAGTTGTATATCTCAAATATTAACACGTTTTCATCTTTACTTCACTCTAAATGAATCCACCAGTGATTTTTAAAAATCTACTGTAAAAGGTACGAAATTATTTTTGTTATCTTGACTTACAACACATTTAATCAGAGAAAGTAGTATGTAGGATGACTCTGATATTTGTTGAGATTTCTTCATGACCTAGTACATAGTATTTTAAGTGTTCTATGTGCGTTTGAAAAGATTATGCATTTCTGGAAACCATTTGCAATTATCCAGTGAAGTTTTTTTAATATGCACAAATGACAGTCTAGGGATTTATTCCTGTACACAGCTGTTATCTTAGATCATGGCTTGCCATAATTAATTTTTTCCTTTGGTACTGGGGATTGAACTCACAACCTCGCACCTGCCAGGTGGGCACTTAAGCCACTGAGCTAAATCCCCAGCCCTGATTTTTGAGACAGGGTCTCACTATGCAACTCAAGCTGGCCTTGAACTCACTTTGTAGCCCAGGCTGGTCTCGAACTCACAGTGATCCTCCTGCCCGAGTGCTGGGATTAAAGGTGTGCCATAATTAATCTTGATGGTCGACTTGATTAGATTGAGATGCCTGGAGCGGTAACTGGATTATGTGCTAATCCACGAGTGAGTTCATAACTGAATGGGTTGTTTGCAGGCAGGGCCCAGGTGGAGAGCATAGGTCACTAGGGAGTGCCTTTGAATGGTACAACTTTTCTTTGTCTTTTTCCCTCCCCGCTTTCTAGATACCATGAAGTGAGCAGCTGTCCTCTGCCGGGCCCTTCTACCATGGTGTTTCTTCCTGGAGCCAGCTAACCATGGACTGAAATCTTTGAAACCATAAGCCAAAATAAAACTTTGCTCCTTGAAATTGACTTTCCCAGGTATTTTATTAACAGAGACAGAAAGCCAGCTGACACATAACTCTGCTCTCCAGATAAAGCCAAGGTACATAAGTACAAAGAATGGAGGAGCCTAAACCCTCAAAGACTGTGGAATCTCTGTTCTAAGCCTGGACTCTTGAACTCTAAACACCTTTTAGGTAAGAGACAAACAAACGAATTTCCATGTTGTTTAAAACACTATAGTTTCAGTCATAAGAAACCAAATACAATTCCTAATTGATATATTCAGTTTCCTCATGTAAAAGAGAATAGCAATAATATACTTAACTCAGAGGACCTTTGAAAGTATCGAATAAAATAAAGGAGATAAAGAACCTAGCATTGTACATAATGCAAACAACTGGCTTAATAAATCCCATCTCTTTTTCACTGAGAATTCATTAAAATAGCCCATCTCATTTTGCTGAACTGTTCAGCTACACTGTCTCTCACAGTATGTCTCCGATGACCTTTATTTCAAGTATTATTCCACCCTTATTTACTTAATTGCTAAAAATAAGTCATAATAAATTCTATACAACATTTTCACAAAAGATACCACCTAGTTGCAGAGCAAAGATAATTACGAACTGTTTGGCAGAATGAAGAGAAAAATAACTACATTTGAAACTGTAAAATACAATCTTGTCCAAGATTTCTAGATGCTTCCAAATAATCTAAAACTAAAAAGGAGAGAACAGTGAGGCAAGTACTGGAAAAAGGAGGACAACAGAATGAGTGACCGGAGCCAACAGGAGGACAAAAATGCTCCTACCATCTGTTGTGTACCTCCGGTGCCCCTGGTGCCCTGTTTCTGTCATTCCTAGTTCCCCAAATAACCTCCTAGGTAGTTATTGTTATCCCCATTTTATGTATGAGGAAACTGAGGCCTGAAAAATGTAAGCCAACTCTCCAACAACATATAGTAATAGTAATAAAGTGGCAAGTTCATACTGGCCAGTATGACAAAGGACTTCTCCATATCCACCCTCCCTCTTCAATAGTACCCCTCAATTCTGTTAGTCTAGCTAACTAAATACAATTTGCACATGTCTGTGTTCTGACCTGCAAATAAAGTCCAAGGAGAAAATGGCCTTTCTTTAACATGCAGTAGAGCTTTTATTTAAGAAGAGACTCTCCCTGGATAATGGAAATCAGCTCAACATATCTGTTCTCAGTGCCCCAGAGCTCCTGTTGTTTTAAGCTTTGGACGTAGTCTGATACGGCTTCTCCTGCTCCTGTCCCACTCGATAACTGTACCGCCTGTGGGCCCAGTGCAAAGCCATGCCCTCGCTGAGAGTAAAGATCAGCCCTCTTCCTTGTGCCCTCGCTTTGCTGTTTGCTGTATGTAATTCTAGAAGAGTACCTAGAAACATTAGTGCTATCTTTATATTTCACTAAAACCTTAAATTGTCCATCCTTGGAGCCTGGCTCAGGACGTGTCAGTAGCTGCTTGATTAAAAATGAAAGAATGAATAGAGTGTCCCCAGGGCACACAGCAGCCCAGACCATGTGCTACCTGTCCCCAAGGCTTCTTTTTTCAGGAAGCAGTCAGTCAGTTCCCTAACAACTCTTCCTCCCCTCCCTCTAGTCTTCCTCAAAAAGGAGAAAGCTCAGCATCCCCATGCAGTGGTGGCAAGGCAGCTGGGCTGGGTGGTGTCCTTCTCTGCCACACTCTGCCATGGGCTGCCTTGACTGGTGTCACCAGCTTCTTGGTGTGAATGACACACATTACTGACTGCTTGAGCCAATCAAAGCCACTGGCCAATAGGCTCCCTACTCAGTTCCCTGTTCTGGTCCAGACAACTCCTTAGCTAATCCACATCCACGATAGGAAGCTTCTGATTCCTATGCATACGATATGCTACTTGTGGGACATCAAAAGCTCATCTTAGAGCCATTGGCATAGGAGTCACCCAACCAAAGCTCTCACCCTCGTGGATGGAGTGGAGGCAGAGGCTTACAGCCTGCCCCACACCACTACCCTGCATACACACGCATACAAGCTCAACCATGCCCAGATGACTCACCACGCCGTAGCACAGCCTCCACTAGAATCTTGAGGTTTTATTTGAAGAAAAGAGAGAACATGCACATCTACCTCTGTAACTCTGTCTTTTTCCCTTTCCCACTTTCCTCTGGACTAGGAGTACTCCACTTTCTCCTTCTCACTGCCAAGAACTCCTCTCTACCATATTCTTTTCATGTAAGGCTCTGCTCTCTTGGCAAAAGGGACATCCACTTACTCTATGGAGGAAACTATGATCTGGCTTGTTTGACATTTGTTATTCTTTATCTTTGCATAGATTATAAAAGAAGAGAAGATCAGTGGAGGAATTTTTGTGTTTTTGTAAACTGCAGTGTGAGCAGTAAGGATTTAGTTTTCATTTAATTGTTATTATTCTTATAATTGATTAGTCTTGGAAATATTGCACAGTCATTTGAAGACATACTGAATACCTCTTGGCCATTTTATAAGATGTTTATGAGAAAACCATAGTGACACAAGAAAACACTTCTGTAATAGCTGGAAAAGGCAGGAAGCTAGACTGCGTATTATAGGTCAGCATTTCTGGACAGCAGCCATCTCTGCCGATACCGGAGGTGTCAGTGTGAGTCTCCCCATGTGGGGAGAGCTTTTGGCTGTCACAGGCACCCCCAGCAATAACCCTTGAAGCTAAAGCTAGAGCAGCAGCCAGGACCCTCATCCAGCTCCCAGCATGAATAGATGAGGTACTAGTACCCTGGGGAGCAATTGTCAGTGCCAGGCTGAAGGCTGCTGGGACAATTTGGGATCGCAGTGGACCCCACTAACAGAAAAGGCCAGATGACATTGAGCTGCGTGCGTAAAGAATAAACACATGAAATGACTGCAGGTAAATACAAACAAAGACATGCAGACTAAAAGTAAATGCTACTACTCCACTACTGGTGTGAGGATTTCCTGAGTACCTTTAAATGCCCATGGTGAAGAAGGTTCCCATGCTCACAGAGCTTAGGTGGCAGAAGTGGAGACATTGACAGTTCATCTCTCATCACACAGACAGACTGCACACACAGCTGAAAGGCGATTAGGGCTCTGAAGGGCAGGAACTGATGGAGGGGCTAGGGAAGGATTCATGAAGAAATGATACTTAATTTGAGATCTGAAGGACAAGCTGGGGGCACTCACAGCGAAGGACAGCAGAGTTCTGGGCAGAGCCCCTGAGACGTGTGTGTGAAGAACCAGGGAACAGGGGTGCCTGCCGCCTGGACAGGGAACATCAAGACTGCAGAGTGGGGGTGTGGGCGAGCTCACCCTGGGCTTTGAAGGAGAGCTGAGGTATACGAAGGACAGGAAGCAGCTGGCAGGTGTTGACTCTAGAAGACAATCCTCAGGCTCCTTGCACCTGAGACTGGAAGGCGGCTTGGCTGGCAGCAAGGGAACCAGTGAGGAGCAAGCAATCCGTGAGGAGGGTGCTGGCAGTGACAGTAGATTTAGGAGGCAAAATTAATAGGACTTGAAGGAGGAATGGATGTGGGTTTGTTAGAAATGACAGGGCAAGGATGGCTATTGAATTAGTTGTTTAAGAAATACCTGTAGGACAGTTTACTGAATGAGGGCTGGAGGAGGGAGTAAGACTACAGCTTAGGACACTTATTCATTCCATAAGTGTACTTATAGGGAGCAAGCTGAAGCTGGGGACTGATCACACCTGCAGGCCACAGGAGACCAATGAGCACCCCTGGCAAACAAGCTGCTCCAGTCCAGAGGACACCAAGCCCCAAGACAATCCAAGCAATGGGTTGCTAGGTAAAGGGGTGTCATGTGATATCTTGCTAAATGTGTAATAAACCCCACTACAGTGGTTGAGCAGATCCTTTCCTCCTATCAGGAGAGAGGGCTCCACCTGACCCAGCTTTCCTCTCTTTTCCATAATTTTCCTATCCTCTCACTGTCCTTCCCCTGGAACATCTAGAGCTGCAGCCGATTGCTACATTAACTGTGTACCTCTATGAGTCAACTGGGTGAAGTCTGAGATGCTGTGCAGTATCTGGGCTACAAGGGTTGGCCTATGTCTCAAACTGAAAAGTATACAGTGAGCAGGAAAGGAAGCCCAACAATGAGCAGGACGCGCAGGCCCATTAAATGTAGGGAGAGACACAAGGGCGTCCAGGACATCTCCAAGGGAAATTAGGTAGATGGCACATCATCTTGCTAAGACGAGACAGTTTTAGGGACCAGGGAAGAGAATCAAGAACTCAATCTTAGGAATGTTCAGTGTGAGAAACATCGCAAAACCTCCGAGTGGTTGTGAAAAGAAACTGATTGGTCACATGAGAAAAAAAGTCTCAAGAGAAATACTGAGAAGTAAATTCAATCAAGGGAAGATGTGAGAACACCCAGGGAGAAGAAGCATTAAAAAAAAAAACTGGAAAAAGTTGTAATCACAATGTCAACAGAATCCTGAAAAACCTAAAAATAAAAAAGGAAAAGGAAAATGTCTAAATCTTAAAGGAAATTTTTCAGAAAAAAACATAAAATATTATCTGAATAAAGAAAAAATTTTTATAGATGGAAAAAGTCTGTACGATAAAGAGATAAACTTTTCCAGTTAACCCATACACTCCATGCATTTTTTTGCTAAAATCACCAAACACCATTTGTGGAATGTTATAGTCTGATCTGAAGAAAAAGCAGAGGACCAAAAATCACCAACAAAATCCTAAAAAGAATAAAATTTTTTATACCAGCTATCAAAACACATTACTAATATAAGACAGCAATTAAAAGTATGTAAATGACCCAAAAATAAAGTAGCACAATAAGATCAGAAATAGGACTCAAACTGGGGGTGCAGTACAGTGGTAGAGCTCTTGCCTCAAATGCACAAGGTGCTAGGTTCATTCCTCAGTACAGTGGGAAAAAATGGCAAGGAAAATAGATCTCAGAAACAAATTCATATATACACGGAAAACTGATCATGATAAAGATGTTGCTACATATCACTATCAGGAGAATATGGATTGTTCAACAAACAATGTTGACATAGTTAACTTTCAAGATAATATGATTTTTTTTTTTTTTGTGGTACCAGGGATTGAACTCACAACCTCACACCTGCCAGACAGGTGCTTAACCCACTGAGCCAAACTCCCAGCCCTAATTTTTTGAGACAGGGCCGCACTATGTAGTTCAGACCGGCCTTGCACTCACATTGTAGCCCAAGCCGGCCTCGAACTCACAACGCTCCTCCTACCTCAGCCTCCTGAGTGCTGGGATTAAAGGTGTGTGCCACCATGCTCGGCTTCAAGATAATATGATTGATTAAATCAAAAAACAACATTAGGAGAATATAACATACATAAAATTCAAAGAATTACTATTCAGATCTTTACAGTATAGCAGAAAATGCCCCCTCCAGCCAATATACTTCAATTTCTGTTAGTTGTCCAGGTTACAGTTCCTGTTACTTCTATTTCTTGGAAATGGCCATTCACTTTGTTAAAGATGGGCGACACAAAGCTGACTATGCTGTTGTTAACATTGAAGAGATGCTTCTAACCAAATCTCTTCCTCAACACCAGTCTTTCTCAACACCGCTCAGCTTAGTGGGCCAAGCTCTGGATGCTTATACAGGCCCTCAACTGGACAAAAGACAAAAAATAGCAGAGATCCAGCCTAGGATCCATCACTCCAGGATCAAGTGAGCTCATCCTGGTGACTGCTGGGAGGCCTTTCCTGGCAAGTCAGATCCACTAAAGACCACCCTGAAGAGACAACACACTCAAAGCCTTGCTCCTGCCACTCTGGAAGCTGGCAGACCAATGCACAGCTGAAGACTGGCTGGACAATGTACAGGGGAGTACTTGTCCTGATTGCCTGTATGCTCTGATACACTGGTGGGTTTTGATTACTTCTTCTACATTTACTTTAGTGCTTGCTACAGGACTCTGGGTTGTGTCCCCAGAGGACTGAAACATTCCCCCAAAAGCCACCTTCTTTTTCTTTTATATTGGTGTAACTATTTTGCTGGGCACCTTGATTTGCTCTGTTGAGTTATGGATTCAAAGTATTGTTATCCTGCTTATTTACTAGTTCTGTATCTTCTGTTAATCTTAGTATTGACTATTATTCTCTGAATTGAAACTCCAGCACACTGGAAGATTACTAGAAAGTTTGTCTTCATTTTTTATTTTGTAAATATTAATCTTGAGTTGCTTACTTTCAATTGTCTACACCTGCAGTAAAAATGTTTCCCTTGTGAATAATGTGTATTAGCATTCTAGGAGTGCATTAAAAATTTAAGATATTAGGAATTTCAAATTCAAGTTCAAGGTATAGACCTCCCAGTCCTTAAGCTATACATCACCAACTTCCTTTACAAGCTACTCCCTCTTATCAGCTCCTTGCTACTGAAGAAATTGGGGAAACTGAGGGAGAAGATTCTCCTGTATAATAAGAACGGGGGGAATGTTGGGGTACAATTATAAAGTAAGAGCACATTTATAAAATAGTAAACATATATATTTCATAAAGAGCAGTCTCTAAGTTTCTGATCTTGACAATGTCTAAAGCACAGCTGTATACCTCTGATAAGCACTAAATCAGAGTAACTGTCTATTCCTTAAGACACCCTGGCCTAATTCAAGGACACGTTTAACTATGCTCACTCAGTAAGGGCCCCCACCCCAGAATATTTCTATACTATGGTAATACCTGAAACTATGCTCACTCTATAAGGGCTCCTCTCCTTTTACCCTAGAGTGTTTATAGATTATGATGAACAATTCCTTTGTTTCAACAAATCTGTTCAACACTAGCCTGCTTGTCAATATATGACCCAATGCACGTAACCAATTATGTAATATTTTGTCACTTGCTTTGTACGTCCCACTTCTAAATTCTATATAAACTAAGCCCTCTGTAACTTTAGCACTGTTGCCTTTGTGGAATTATCCCACAACAGTCCACTGGTGTGAAGATCCAGCAGTCCACCTGTGCAAAGATAAAATGCTGCCTTCTTATCTCCAAAAAGAAGAAAGGAAGGAAGGAAGGAAGGAAGGATGGAAGGCAGGAGGAAAGAAAGAAAGAAGGAAAGAAAGAAAGAAAGAAAAAGAAAAAATGACTATTCACTGTGATGCATATAGTTGGTCACTACGATGCATATTGTAAGAACCAATCAAAAACAGCCAAGTACTCTGTCTCTGTGTGTCCTCTTTGCAACCCCGTAAGAACCTCCCTCCCTGAGTCTTTGAGGTCTGACTTTTTTTTATTCCTTGTCGGTGCCCATAGTCATAAAATAAATCTGCCTCCAAATCCTGGGTGACATCTGCAACAGGACTTCTACAAGTCAGTAAGTAAAAACGCAGGGTAAAACTGGGCAAATGAAGGACCCAGGTGTGGCAGTGCACACCTGTAATTCCAGCACTCAGGAGGCTGAGACAGAAAGTTTACTGTGATTTCAAGGTCAGCTTGAACTATATAGCAAAAATCTGTCTCAAAAAACAAAAACGAATAAATACACAAAATTGGGCAAAGGATGTGAGTAAATAATTTTACAGAAGAGAAAGAAGTACGTAAGTCTCAGGCATATGAAAGTATATTTAACTCACCAACTCAATAGTATTCTATACAAATTAAAAGAACAGCAGGTACTACTCTATAAGCACTGGATCAATAAAAGTTAAATAACCTAATATGAAATGAAACAGACTGTGGGCAAACAGGAACTGTCACACACAGGTCACTCGAAAGAACCTTTTGGGGGGTGTTCTGAAAGTATGTAGCAAAACTAATAGTACTCAGTCAAGAACCAGAAATTCCATTCCTGAATACATATCATACAGAAATCATAATCCATGTTCACAGAAAGGTTTGTGCAACAATGTTGACTGAAGTTTCATTTGAAAAGTAAAAAACACAAGAAATTTGTCCATAAGAAAAATGGACAAAGTGTGGTAAATTCACACTATTATGGTTTAGATCCGAACTGTCTCATTCGCTCGGGAGGTAATTAGATCGTGGGACTCTGCGCTCATCAGTGGAGTCATCCATGGACGAGTTCATAACTGACCGTGCTGAGGAGGCGGGGCCTGTTCGGAGGTGGTCACTGGGGATGAGACCTGGAAGCATGTGCTCTTGTCCCTGGTTTCTTCTTTTTCTGTCTCTGCTTTTCAGCTGGCATGAGTTGACAGCATTCCTCTGCCACGTTTTTTCTGCACTGAGCCAACCAACCATGAACAGAATCACCTGAAAGCTGTGAGCCAAAATGAACCTCTCTTCCTTTATGTCGCAAGTTTTGCGTATTTTGTCCCAGTCGTGGGAGGGTGACTAAAGAGACCCCAGAAAGTTGAAGATGCCATGAACGTGGAACATCTGCTGAGGAAACCACAGGGAGTGAGCTGATCCAGCCCAAGTGAGAGCCTTTGGAGCTCACATCTTGCCACAGCCTTCCCAGGTGCAGAACATGGAGCTTCAGGGTTTAATATTTGCCATTCTGGGTTTTGGTCTTTCTTTGGCCTGATTTCTACCTACTTTTCCCTTTTGGAACGGAAATGTTTATCACATGCCATTGTATGTTGGAACTATTTAACTTTTTTAAATTTTCATGCAGGTTCACAGTTAAGAGTTTGCCTTCAGGTAGAGGAGACTTTAGACTTGGACTTTTTAGCAACGCTGGAACTGTTAAGATCTTGGCAATTATTAGTGCTGCACTAAATACATTTTGCAGAAAGAGATGGACATAAGCCTTCTGGGGGCCAGGGTAAAAATATTGTACTTTAGATCTAAAGTGTTCCCCACAACATCTCATGTGTTCAGAGGTGAGGCCTAGTTGGAAGAGGTGGTCACTGAGGTGTGACCTGAAAGCGTCCCCTCCTCCCTGTTCTCTCTGCCGCCCAGCTGCCAGGGGTCGTGCATATTTCCTTTACCATGCCCCTCTGCCATGTCATTTCTACCTTTGAACCAACTAAACATAGACCGAGTCCTCTGAAATGTGATCCAAGGTAGGCCTCTCTTCCATTAAGTTGTGGGTGTTGATTATTTTGTCTCAGCAATAGGAAAGCTAATACACATACAGTGGAATCCTAGTGGCAGTTTAAAAATAAATAACTGGATCTCTGTACATCATCCTGAACCCTCTCTCGAAAAGCACTTTCAGGGGCTGGGTATAGTTTAGTGGTAGAGCACTAGCCTAGTATAATGTGAGGCCCTGGGTTCAATCACCAGCACTGAAAAACAAGAAAAAAAACTTCAAGTGAAAAAAGCTTGAAAAGATGAGCAGAAAATACAGTATTGTATAGACACTTTTGTACTTGTGTGTTTTCTTGCTATTATTTTTTACACAAATCTGTAACATGTACACCTGGCTTGTTTTACTTAACTATATGTTTTTCCAGAGAGTATACAACGAAAAAAAAATTATGTATTTAACCAGTCTCCTGTAAGTGAAGTTGGTTGTTTCCCATCTGTTCTTACTATAAACAGTGGTATGGGTTCATCATCTCACGTATCTATTTGAAGGATAGAATCTTAGACATGGGATCCTGTTATGGCTTGTGTCTAGATGCCCCCCCAAAACCTCACGTAGTCATTGGGGGCTGGTTTTTTGGAGGTGGTTGAATCTAGCGTGTGTGATGCTGGGATTAAGGGTGTATGATTAGTAAATCAATCCGCTGACTGGTTGGCATAGTTCTGGCTAGAATTAAGAGTGCAAGTGCTACACCTGCCCTAGGGTGAGTAGCCTGCGTACAATATAAGGGACAGAAAGCTGCTTGTCTTCCCCTCTTCTTACTGATTTTTCTGTCTTCTGCAGTCATACAGTGTTGCCTTTTTGCCAAGCCACACTGGCTTGAACCCAGCCAATTATGGACTGAAACCTCTACAAACTGTGAGAGAAATAAACCTTTCCCCCTGTAATGGTTGATACATTGTGTCAAGCTGAGAAGTTGAGAAGTTTAACAAAGCCACTCAGCAGGGGGCCAGGGTCCTTACTTTGTAAATATCCTCAGCCTGTGCAAGAGGAGGGCTCAGAGGCTGTGTGAATTCTACACCCACCCTGGAGCTGGCGGTAGCCTGCTTACAATATAAGGGAGGAAAGAGGTGTGGTCCCCCACTTTTGCTCTTGCTACTTCTGCTGTTTTCTGCTGCCTTAAAGTGTTGCCCTTGTACCATGCCACCCTGCCTTGCAGCCAGCTGATTATAGACTGAAACTTCCACAAACTGTGAGCTAAATAAACCTTCCCCTCCTTAATTTTGGGTGTCAGGTATTCTGTCTCAGTTATGAGAGAAAAGTAACCAAGACACCCCCTTTAACTTTGGGTGTTGGGTATTTCATCTCAGTAGCAAGAGAAAAGTAACTAAGATGGATCCCTTTGTCAAGAGTCAAGAATCTATGTGCTGTAGTTTGGGTATGGAATGCCCTCAAAATCCCCTGCATTAAAGGTTTGCTGCCATTGGTACAGTGGTGGAAATTTTAAGAGATGGAGCCCAGTGGGGGTTTTCAAGGCCATTGAGAGGCATACCCCAAAGCGGGAGGCAGATTCCAGTCCTTCTTCTTCCTCTTTCACTTCCTGGCCAGGAGGTGAGCAGTTTTACCTCACCATCTGTTCTTCATGCTGCCACAGGCCCAGATCAGAAGGGCCTATCCCTTACAGCCTGAAGCCTCTGAAACTGATTGCCAAAATAGACACTTTCTCTATATGAGGTGCTTATCTCAAGTATTTGTTACAGTGAAAGGAAGCTGATTAACGCACTATGCATTGTAATTATGTTGATTTTTTTTTTTTTACTTGCTAACTTGCCTTCCATGGAGTTGATGTAAACTGTCATTCCACAAGCAAAGAATGAAAATTCCCATTTCCCCATGGTCAGTAAGCCCTCAGACTTTTACCAACCTAATAGATGAAATGCTTTGTAATACAAACTAAATAAAATAAATCTCAGAATGATGTAAATTTGAAAAACCCAAAATCATAAATTACCACAGTAATAGATGAAAGAGAAAAATGTGATCAGCAATAGATGCTAAGAAGACACTCGATGAAATTCAATAGCCAGTCATACTGAATATTCTTAGCATAGAGGAAGAGGAAGGAATGCCTTCTCTTGGTGAAATCTTAGAAAATCTCCATCCAAATCAGACAACATGGAAGCCACCTATCACCATCACTACACACCACTGCATCTGAAACCAGCCAATACCAAAACAGCGAAAAGCAAAGCTGTGAACTATCAGAACCCATTAGAACCACAACAATAAAGTCCAATAAGACTTCTGGATGCAGATCTATGCACAGTAATCAAAATCATTGTCACAAATCAGGAAGCTCCAGTTGTAAGATGGAAACTAAGAGACCGATCACACTGACTGTAAAGGCTCGTGTCTAGATGTCCCTCTAGAGCCTCCTGCGGACGCAGGTGGGGCTTTCTCAGAGCTGGCTGGATCTAGAGTGTGTGCCTAGAACTGATTCATGGCGCAGTGCTGGGCTCGAGAGCACTAGGATGAGGGATGTGAGTGACACCTGCCCTAAGTAGTTTGGATAAAATAAAAAGAGCGGAAAGATGCTGTTAAGGTACCTTGTTGCTTTGGCTGTCTTTTGTGTACAATAAACTGTTTCTCCTCTGCGATGCCCTTTTACCATGTGCCACTCTGCCTTGGAACCATCCCACTATGAGCTGAAACCTGTAAACTGTGAGATAAATAAAAACCTTTCTCCCTTTAACTTTGGGAGCTGAGTATATCGTCTCAGCAATGAGAGAAAAGGAGCTAAGACACTGACTGTAAAACCAGAGGGCACGTACATGTAGAAATATACCAGATGAAAGAAATGCAAAACTTTTACCAATAAGTAAATAAATAAATGAAGGAGAAAAAGAAATGCAAAACTTTCATGAGGAAGTATACCTCTTTTTGAAGACTGAAATAGAAATATTCATCACCATAAGTATGCTGAATAGCTCCAATTGAATCTGCAAGTCTAATGTGATTCAATCAACATCAAATTTTCACATAACCAACAAGATGACCCCATGGGTTCTTATGGAATTACAAGGGTTTGAAACTAACAAGACAGTTTTGAATAAGGTCTTGTTTCACCAAATTCTAACACTCACAATAAGCTACACTACCTAAAATACTAGCACAATGGCTAAGAAAAAGACTAATAGATCAGTAGAGTAGGAAAGTCCAGAGGCAAATCCACACGTGTATAGTGATATGGTTCCTAACACAGGGATTTTTTTTAATGGGAAATGATGGACCAAATAAAGGAAAGACATAGTGAAATTAGACCAAAGATCCTGGTAGGAGTGATAATAGCAAACACATGGCATGAGATAGCAGCCAGCACTTTTCAAGAAGCTATGTGCTCAACTCCTTCCACCCTCGTGATCTCACAATAATTCCATTTACCAAATGAGAGATGCAGACAAGTCAGATAGCTCCCCCGAGCACAGAGAGCTAGGAAATGGGGCCCAGGGTCCCTACTGAGATGGACCCCAGTGAATTACTGACTCTAGCGCTAGGCTCCTTCTAACACAGCAAAGTAAAGAGGAGGAAAGCAAATCATAAAGTCTGTTTTACAGAATAAAAGAATTTTACTCAAAATTTGACCTTACAAATTAAAGAGTCCTGTACTGGCATAGAACAAAATATTCTAACATATAAAACTATAAGGTTTAGTAACCAAGATGTTTAAATAAAAACTATGAATCAAAAACTAGAAAACAAGCAAATAATCAAAAAAGAGGAATCCTTCACAGCTATTAATCTTTCACAGATTTAGCCAGGTGTGGTGGCACACGCCTTTAATCCCAGCACTCGGGAGGTTGAGGTAGGAGGAGCGTTGTGAGTTCGAGGCCGGCTTGGGCTACAACGCGAGCACAAGACCAACCCGAGCTACACAGTGCGACCCTGCCTCAAAAAATTAGGGCCAGGAGCTTGGCTCAGTGGCTTAAGTGCCTGCCCAGGCAGGTGTGAGGTTGTGAGTTTGATCCCTGGTGCCACAAAAAAAAAAAAAAAAAAAAAAAAAAAAATTCTTTCACAGATTTACTTAACCATAATATTCACAAAGGGAAACACCAGTGAGAGAATATTATTCCAGACATACTCTGGCCCCCAGAGAGGAAAAACTGATGACAGCAAAGGCAGCTAATCAGGGGTTCTGGGGCACAGGGATGCACATCCATTCAACCAACACTGAGTTTGCTTGCACTTAGTACCAGGAAACATCCAAAGGCAGGGAGCCGCAGGTTGTCAGAGAGGCCCCCAGCAACCCATGCGGGAGCAGCTCACACACGCGCTTGTAGAAGACTGATTCTGGAATCGTAACCAGGTGCTCAATGCTCCACTGAAAGCTCGGGCTTACTATCACATAGCCCTAAGCACAGCCTCCAAAAGATGCTCAGCTCTGACATTTCTGATGTGAGAAAAACCATCAGTTTTCACTGTAGGGTCAATTTATTGCTTTCTCCAGCTTCCTGGAGATCGTTAGCAGTTCCTAAAACCTGGCTAATCTTCTCTCAGGCTAGAGCCTAAGGCCATCCTCTGAGTGTAGATTCATACCATAAAGACAGAGTTTTCTGAGTTTTTCAGCCACAGCAGAAAAAAATACAAAAATATAGGAAGAAAACATTGGTTGTAACTATTACATGCTATCTTTAATGATAGTTTTTTCTGTTTGTTTTTGTTTATCTATTTGACTTTGTGGTAATTATTATGCTTATAAATCAGTGCAATGAAAATTGAACAGTAGATCATTGATGACAAACCAGTGCCAGGAAATGGAAAATGTCTTGCAAATATTTATTTTGAATCAGGGTGTTTTTCCACAGAGCAGCAAGATACTAAAACTCAGTACTGCTTTTGGGACCTGCCAAGACTGTAAAAAAACAAAATAAGAAAATTCTAATTATCTTGGAGATAATCATCCTTTTAGGGTCACAAACAAAGCCATGTTAAGCACTCCTACCCTCATTGCTTTGCTTAGTTTTAGGCGACTAGGGTGGCCCAAGGACCATGCTGCCCCCAGACAGCCATACCAAGATCTGGGTAAGAGCCCTTTCTAGAGAACAAGATCTGCCTGGCTCTGGTTATTCTAGGAAAGAGAACAGGTGTGACCCAAGACTAGCACCCTGAGCCCACAGATAATATATTTAGTAAACATTTTAGGAGTAAAGGCCTCACAAATTGTAGTGGAGCCAGATAAACACATGAGCAGTAATCTAAATGTTAAATAACGTGACACTGTTTGCTTTCTTATATCTAAAATGATACACCTGGTTTGGTTCATGAGTGCATGAATTTACATTGGCAGCGTATGTGGATGAATAACCCCATAATTTTCGACAGGCTGGGGGCAGAAGGGCTCAGCTGAGGGGTCTGAAGGCATCTGGATGAGACGCCACGTGAACAGTTCAGAGAAGGCTGGCTGGAGTGTAAGTGGCAACTGAAGCCACGGGGTGGGCGGGGCTGTCTTGGCCGGCAGGGTACAGACTGTGAAAAGACTGAGTGAGCTTTGGGGCACTCCGGGTCTACAGGTTAGGTGGAGGAGGAGCTACCAGCAACAGATAAAGAAAAGTGTCAGTTGGACAGCAGGAAACTTAAAATGTGACATTATGGGAGTCGAAGCAAAACAGTGTTTCAAAAGAGGAAATGGTCAGCTTTGTGGGGTGGCTCTGAGAGACAGTGTGACTTGAGGACTATCAGAGTGCATTTGACTATGTGGCATGAAAATAATTCATAACTTTAGCAAAAGTTATTCCCATCAAGTGGTTGAAACAGAAGTTAGATCTGAGGGCTGGTGGAAGGAATAGCAGCTAAAAACGGAAGAGAAACTAGAAGCAACTCAGGCAGAAGTCTAAGAGTAGAGGGAGGAGAGTGTGGTAGCTAGCAAAGTGTGTGGTTTCCCAGGGGTTTTGGAGTGGGGTGATTGGATTGGTTTGACATAATAAGACACATGACATCTTGTACAAGTGAAGAAAGTGAAATAAAATCAGAAAGAGAGGAAATAATATTTTTGTGAA